>CAUYRT010096633.1:0-18754 GCA_963574885.1 Lepilemur ruficaudatus
GACAGTACCAATTTGATGGTGAGTACATGTGGAGCCCATTCTTCCGATTTTGTGTCACCTCACTTCGGATAATAGGCTCAAGCTCAATCCAGGATAATATGAGCATGCACTTGAGTTGTTTCCATGTCCTTGTAATAGTGAATTGTTCTGCCATAAACATTCGGGTGCAGATGTCTTTATTATAGAATGTCTTATGCTCTTTTGGGTAGATGCCTAATAGTGCTATTGCTGGATCGAATGGTAATTCTATTTTTAGCTCTTTGAGGAATCTCCAAACTGTTTTCCACAGAGGTTGCACTAATTTGCAGTCCCACCAGCAGTGTAAGAGTGTTCCTAACTCCCCACATCCTTGCCAGCATTTGTTGTTTTGGGATTTTTTGATAGAGGCCAATCTCATTGGGGTTAGGTGATATCTCATTGTGGTTTTGATTTGCATTTCTCTAATGATTAGAGATGTTGAGCATTTTTTTATATGTTTGCTGGCCATTACTCTGTCTTCTTTGGAAAAGTTTCTGTTCATTTCCATTGCCCATTTATTGATGGCATTGTTTGATTTTTTCTTGTTAATTTTTTTGAGTTCTAAAAAATGCACAAGGGTTCCATGGAGTAATGGTGAGCACTCTGGACTCTTATAGTTACCTTAAATATGAATGGTCTAGATATATCAATTAAAAGATAGAGATTGTCAGAATTGCTAATAAAAGACCTAACTTTATTTTGTCGACAAGAACCACTTTAAATATCAACAGATGGAATGGAGAGAGATATGCCATGCTATATAACCCTGATCAAAAGAAGTCTGGAGTGGTTATATTAATTTCAAACAAAGGAGGCCTTAGAAGAAGGAAATTTATGAGTGATAAAGAGGAACATTACATAGTGTTGAAGAGGTCAATTTTCCAAGCAGACATGGCAATCCTTGTATGTACCTAACAAGAGAACATCAAACTATGTGAGGCAAAACTGAAAGAACTGAAAGGAGAAATTAAGAATTCCACTGTGACAGCTGGAAATATCTATGCTTTTTTTCAGTAGTTGAAAAATCAAACAAGCAGAAATGCGTTATTGACCTGAATAGCACAATAAATCAGCGTGATTTAATTGGCATTCATAGAATAGTCTACCCAATAACAGCAGGATACATATACTTCTCAAACTAACATAAAACATTTACCAAGGTAGAATATATTCTGGGCCATAAACAACACCTTAACAAATTCAAAACAATTAAAATCATGCAAAGTATATTCTTATATGGCAATGGCATTAAACTAGAAATCAATAATAGAAAGATAGCCACAAAAATCCCAAAATATTTGAAGATTAAAGAACACACTTATAAATTACAATATGGGCAATGAAAAAAATCTTAAGAGAAATTAAAAATATATTTTTAACTAAATGAAAATATAACTTAAAATTTGTGAAATGCAGCAAAAACAATGGTTAAAGGGAAATACATAGCATTGAATGCAAACATCAGAAAAAAATAAAAATCTGAAATCAATAACTTATACTTCTATCCTAGAAAACTAGAAAGAAGAATAGCACTTTAAGCCAAAAGGAAAAGAATACAAATAATTAAATTCAGAGCAGAAATTAATGTAATTAGAAAAAATACATATTAATAATAAAACCAAAAACTACTTCTTTGAGAACATTTATGAAATTGATAAACCTCTAGCCAGTCTAACCAAGAGAGACAAGAGACAAGATCCAATTTAACACTATAAAAAATGAAACATTCATATGTGCATGTAAGTGTTGATCCATTAGTTCCAATTGAGTAGTGAAAACGTAATGGAAATCAAGCAGGCAGGAAGGGGGAGAGGAGGATGGATAAATTCACAACTAACCAAGACAATGCACACTATGTGCATGATGAATACACTCAAAACTTTGACTCAAAATGTACAAAAGTAAATTATGCAACCAAAATGTGTGTACCCCCAAAATACTCTGTAATTTTAAAAAATAAACTCATGGAAAAAAAATGAAACAGAGGTCATCAATACTCATCTCATTGACATTTAAGGAATAATTACAAAGTACTATGAACATCTCTATGCTCACAAATTTGGTAACTTAGATAAAATGGAGCAATTGCTTGAAAGACAGAAACAACCAAATCACACCCAAGTAGAAATGGATAATCTCTACAGATCTACATCTCTTAAAGAAATTGAATCAACAATTAATAACATTCTTAAAAAAGAAAAATAACAGTCCTAGTTGGTTATACTAGTGAATTCAATTAAATACTTAAGGAAGAAATTATATTCACTATCTCTTTCAGCAAATGGAAGAAGATGAAACCCTTTTCAACATTGTCTATGAGGTCAGCATTACCCTACTACCAAAACCAGAAAAATCATTATAAGAAAGGAAAACTACTGATTAATATGTTCTTAATTTGAGATGCAAAAATTTTTTAAAAATTATAAGCTTATTGAATCTAAGAATATGTTTTAAAAATGTATACCAGAAGGAAGTAGAAATGATTCCAGGTATGCAAAGCTGGTTCAACATTCACATATAAATAAATGTAATCCACTATGCCAACAGAATAAAGAAAAAAATTATATGATCATATGAATTGACATGATAAAGGCATTTGATAGTCTCATACCCTTTCCTAATAAATCACTCAGCAAAGTAGAAATAGAAGTGAAATTCCTCAACTTAATAATGGACATCTAAAAAAACCTTACAGTATCATACGTAATGGTGAGAAATGACTTTTACTCCAAAGATTAAAAAGAAGGTAAGAGGTATTCTCTTACTCTTCTATCCTATATCATACTGGAACTTCTAACTAATACAATTTGATAAGAAAAGGCAATAAGATCATGCTACTTCAGAAAGAAATTAAATTAGCTTTATTTCACAGATGACATGATTATCTATACAGAAAATTCCAAAAGAATCTATAACATGCTGCCAGTGCTAATAAGGGATATAGCAAGGTTAAGTGAATAAATAATTGTTTTCCTACATACCAGCAATGAAGAATTGGAATTTGACATGAAACACAATACCATATTTTTTTTTTTTTTTGGAGAAAGAGTCTCACTCTGTTGCCCAGGCTAGAGTGAGTGCCGTGGCGTCAGCTTAGCTCACAGCAACCTCAAACTCCCGGACTCAAGCGATCCTTCTGCCTCAGCCTCCCGAGTAGCTGGGACTACAGGCATGTGCCACCATGCCCCGCTAATTTTTTCTATATATATCTTTAGTTGGCCAATTAATTTCTTTCTTTATATTTATAGTAGAGACAGGGTCTCACTCTTGCTCAGCCTGGTTTCGAACTCCTGACCTCGAGCGATCCACCCGCCTCGGCCTCCCAGAGTGCTAGGATTACAGGCGTGAGCCACCGCGCCAGCCCACAATACCATTTTTAATAACTCCAAAAATAAAATGGTTAAGTACCCATATAACAAAATATGTACATGATCTTTATGCAAAAACTATGAAACTCTGATGCCACTAATCAAAGGAAAATCTAAATGAGGAAATATTGCATGTTCATGGTTTAGATTAGTTAATAATATGAAATCGGCATTTCTTTCCAATTTGATCTACAGACTCAATGTAATCCCAATCAAATCTCAGCAAAATATTTTGTGTATATCAATTCTAAAGTTTATATGGAAAAGCAAACCTCCTAAGACAGTCAAAACAATGCTAATGAAGTAGAACAACTTGGAAAGCTCACACTATCTAATTTCAAGAGTTATATAAAGCTATAAGACACCATGGTATTTGCAAAAAAAAAAAAAGGTACGGAGGTGAATGGAACAAAACACAGAGCCTCAAAAGATATCCACACACATGTAGTCCACTGATCTTTGACAAGAACTAAAGACAATTCAATTCAGAAATGACAGTATTTTCACTATATAAGAACAATTCGACATCCATGTGGTAAAAAAGACAATCTAGGCACATACTCATAGATTTTATATCATTCACAAAAAATAATTCACATGGATCATAGACCAAAATATAACATGAAAAACTAAAACTTCTACACGAAGAAGTCCATGTGACCAACTTTGAGTTTTTTGATGAGTTTTGAAATACATCAAAAACTTGATCCATGAAATAAAATATTGATAAGTTGGACTCTATTAAAGTTCAAAATTTCTGCTCTGCAAAAGTCAATCAATGTTAAGAAAAAGAAAAGCCAGTCATAGGCATGAAATATTTTCGAAACATGTATATGATCAAGATGTTATATTCAAAATATTCAAACATCTCTTAATTCTAAACAATAAGAAAACACAACACAACACAATTTAAAAAACAGGCAAAAGATCTGAACACTTTATCAAAAAATATAAACAGATGACAGTTATACATATGGAAGGATGTTCAACATCATTTGTCATTGAGAATTGTGAATGAAACTATGATAAGATACAACTACACACTTATTAGAACAGCTAAAATCCAAAAACTGACAATACCAAACGTAGATGAAGATGTGAAGCAGCTGGAACTTATTTCTCGCTGGCGTGAATGCAAAATAGTGCAGTACCTCTGAAGAAAGCTTAGCAGTTTTTTAGAAAGGTCAACATAGTGTTGCCATATGATCAAGCAATAGCACTCCTAGATGTTTACCTAACTGATTTGAAAATTTATGTCCACACAGAAACCTGTGTGCAAAGATTTAGAGCTGCTTTATTCATAATTGAAAAAAAAAACAATCAAACGAACTTTAAGCTAATAAGATGACCTTCACCCTGTGAATGAATAAACAAACTGAGATGCTTCCATAAATGGTAATATTATTTTGTGATATAAAGAAATAAGTTGACATGGTATAATCTAAAATAGATATTGCTAAATGAAAGAACTCAGCATGAAAAGGCTACATAATATAGGATTCCATTCAGTAGACATTCTGGGGAAGGCAAAACTACACAGACAATGAAAAGATCACTGAGTATCAGAGTGTCTGAAGGAGGGGGAGGGGCTGAATTGATAGAACACAAAGAATTTGTCAAGGTAGCAACCTTTTTAGCATAGGATATTATAATGGTGGATATGTTACGTTATGTACTTGTCAAAACTTTACAAAACAAAAGTGAGCCTTAATATATGCAAATAAAAAATATTCAGGAATTTGGTGGGATGTAACTATGACAAAGATTCTAACTATTACAATTGTGTGAAATCACCACGCAGAAAGGAATGCACAGAAAATGTGTTAACCTGTAAAATTTGGAAATGAGTGGAATCTTAAGATAAAGCCAAAATAAAACAACAACAAAACCTGTGCATAAGCAATGTACTCCAGTTAATAAAGGGAATTCTTATTGAAATATGGATTAATAATTCTAATACTCTGATACATGTATACTGGAATTGAACAATTAAGTAAATGGATGATGGATAGCCCAGTTTCTCACTGTTAAAGTGGGAGGTTAGAGATAAGTAAGTGAGAGACTAGAATGATTCATGCAGCAATGAATTAAAGTTGGAGATATCAGTAGGAACTCAGGGTCAGCTTAATATAGCTCCAAATGATCACACATAGATACATTTATAGATTCGTGTATATATTTAGCTTAGTATACACACATATTAGTATACACACATATATTTCCTTGCTCTGTCAACTGAAAGAGCCTAGAAGCAATGACACCTCAGTAGCAAGAAACACACATAACACTTAGATCTTTATTTTTAACACTATTCCCAAATAAAAAGAATGAGAGCTCATTTAGAAAGGCCTAAGTTTATAGTTAGGTCGGGAAATGTACAAGATGAACCTGGAACATGTTGTAATATAAGAAAGTGAGGAAGTGCTACTTAAAAAGATATGAAAATAAATTGATGGGAGTATGTATGAGAGACACAGGAGCCAACTGAGAGAGCGCACAAGATGCAAAGCTGGAAAAATATGAGCAAAAATTTTTAAAATATTGGGTGATAATATAAAGTATAAATTAAATATTCAGAAATCTACCTGATATAAACAATTGCGTAAATTAATAAATGGTGATTAGGATTAATCTCCCATGCAGAAAATTCCAAATAATTTACATAGATATCCCACCCTTAAGGATGAGGAACATTACTCCCCACTCCATAAGTGTGGGCTCTACATAGTGCCTTTCGTCCAAAGAGTACAGCATGGAAAGAAACAAAGAGTAACTCCGAAGTGGAGAAATATGGCAAACACTGTCTTAGCCGGTTGGTCAAAGTCAGAATCAATAGTAGTATCATTTTAATAGTGTGCATCCATGATATGTTGTGATGAAATTGGCACTTTACCTCTGTAGTCTTCCTACCTGTCTACCATGAGAAAACATCAGGTAAATTCCAATAGAGGAACATTCCATAGAACACCTGATGAGTAATACTCAAAGTTATGAAGGTCATCAAAAATAAATAAATAAAGCCTGAGATGCTGTTATAGAGAATATGAGTCTAAGAAGATATGAAAACTATATATAATGTGATATTCTGGATGGGATCCAAGTACTGAGGCCAGGTTACATACTTAACTGGAGTAAGTCTTATTGACAGTTACATATTTAGGGAATCTGCTATGTGGCAACAACAATTGGCTCTTGCCCATTGTAATTTAATGATCTATTGCTGCATAAAAATTTAGCATAAAATCAGTAGCTTCATTAATATGCATATGCATATTATCTCACAATATTTGTGGGCTAATGAGTCTGGGAATGGCTTAACTACTTCTGGATTTCTCAAGAGGCTGAAAGCAAGGTGTTGGCTATGGCCGAAGGCTCACTCCAAGGCTTGTCTGTGAAAGAATCTGATTTTAAGTTCATGTAGTAATCGGCAGAATTCAGATCCTTGTGTCTGTAGGACTGAGAACCTCAGTTTTTCATTGCCCACTGGCTAAAGAATGACCTCAGTTCTTATTTGGTTATTGGCCTAAGGCCATCCTTGGTTCCCAGGCTGCTGGTTTAATTGAAGACAGCAGGGGAGAATTTCTTAGGAAGACTAACATTCCAATCTTATGTAAATTCAATCATGGAAGTGACCTTCTCTCTTCTTTTTTGTATTCTATTGCCTAGAAGCAGCTAGAGTTTCCACTTACATTCAAGAAGCTTTAAACCCCAGCTTCATTAATTATTTGTGATGCTTCTACTTTTTAACCTCAATTTTCATGTTTGTAAAATGACGATAGTAACAAGCTCAGTCTTTATCTTTGTAATGAGTATAATAAAATAATTAAATACATATAAACAACTTAAAACAGTATATTGCATATTGAAAACACTAAATATGGGTTATTATTATAAAGCTGTAAAATCTAAGCTATTCATTGCTTTTCCTAAGTAATGATTAAGGGTATATAAATTTGGATAAATTTCTTCTTCTTGGAAGATATAGTTGTGTTCATTTTCAAAGTTGTTCATAAGGTCTAAGGCTCAGAAGAACTAATACTTATTTTATGCAGATTAGAGACAAAAATAAAGAAAGAGTACTGAGCTAATACTGAATGAAATACAACCTGGACTGGGGGGTTGATGTTCTGCACATAGCTGGATAATGTAGACATGGGAAAATGTGTTAATATTAGCTTTTTTTGTGTAATTTGTGTGTAAAATTATCTCGTTGAAAAATATAGAGTAATGTCAATATGCTATCCAGGTATGAGCATTACACAGAGTGACAGGATAAATCAAAAATGAATTCATTGAATGCTTTATTCACTTAAGCACATAGGTAAAGTAGTAAGAGTTTGAGATACAAAAATAAAAACATAAAAATTATTTCTACTTTCAAGGAGTTTATATTTTGGCAGAAAAATTATATATCACTCTCAAAAGCCCTGAGATGAGCAATGAGTTCACAGATGCCAGGAATAGACTGTGGTTAGGGGCAGCTGGATCCTATATTGGGATGTTGTGCTTCTTGGTCCTAAAGGAGGACATTCAAGGTTTAACAAACATTTATTGATGCCCTAGTATATGTGAGACATTCTCCTAAGATTCCTGTCCTTAGAGTTACATTCTGGTAGAATATAGCAAAGAATATACATATATATTATATATATATATATATATATATAAAATGTATGTACATATATATGAGAGAGAATTTTAAGACAGTGATCAGAGCAATGAATGAAAGGAATGTTAAGTTGAAAAGAGTACTAGAAAAGCAGAAGCTACTTTATACTTGAGATAGAGTGGTCAGGGAAAGCATCTCTGAGAAGGGGATATTTAAGCTGAAACCCTAATGATAAGAATGTATTAGAAATAATGACTATACTGATGGCTTCATGTAAGAACAGATACATTAAAACTCATAAAATTGTATACTTTAAAAATGTGTCATTTATTGTATGTTAACTATATATCAGTAACACTGTTTTAAAAAAAAGGTTGATCCAGACAGTTTCCCAGGCATATTCAAAGATGCTTCTGCAAAGAGAAGGTAAGCTTGATGTCATCACATAGTATGATGTTAGGAATGGTCAGAGAGCCACGCTTCCTAGGCTGACAGACACTAGTCATGACCTCTGGGTCTGTGGGCCTACAGGCTGGTAGAGAAACTCCATTTAATGGTATGTGTCAATTCATCTCTGTGTGTGTTCATCTCTTTACCTTGGGTCATCCCTGAATTTAATTAAAGTACCACTAAAGGTAAAGTCTCACCTCTATTGTCATTGGCTAATTAATAGATCGTTCAATGCCTGCATTTGGGTTGAAGAGATTAGGGAAAGAGAAGCAAGTGAAGAATAACTATCTCACAGAAATCAGAGGATGAGCCTCAGAGGAGTGAGCAGTGGCCTTTGGGAGAACAAGCAGCAGTGAGCATAAGCCAGGTAGCAGGCTGAGTCAAGGAAGGGCCACAGGCCAGATCTGGGAAACATGGAAACATTTACCAGGGATTCCTGAAAATACATGGAATGGAAATTTGAGGCAATTTGAGCATCTGTAGCCTGTAGCAACTCCAGGAGTTCTATATCAAAGGGGCCAGCATCAGTAATACAGTGGAAAGAAGTATCTAGGTATTTGGTTTGTCCTTAAAGCTACATTTGAAATGCAAGTGCACAGTTTTTGGTTGTATAGTATGTTTTCTTTGGGTGGCTTCTGGAATCAGATGAAAATTTTGGCAGATGTTAAAGTCTCCAGTGGATCTGCTGATTGACATGAGAATAGTTAAGCCACTGATATTTAATGCATTAATTAAATCCATATTTTTTCATGTATGTATAAATACACATACACACAATGTAAACAAATACACACATATTATTCTAGAAACTCAATAATAAGTACCAGGGAAACAGCACTAAAGTAAACAAACTGCATCCCTGATACTTAATAGAAAAGGAGTAATAATTAACAGTAAACCAAAAAATGAAATGATTTTAGATAATGATAAGTACTATTAAAGATATAAAACATGGAACTGGTATAGAGAGAATTACTAGAAAGAGGCAAGATATGAGGGTCAGGAAAAGCCTTTCTGAAAATGATCTATTTGAACTGAGATCTGTACGATTATATGTGAGTTATGGGCATGGTCAGTTCCAAGGGCATTAATTCCACACAGAGGAAGCAGCATATGCCAACGCCTCAGCCAGTAATGAACTTGGCATGTCTGAGGAATAAAAAGCAAGCTGGTGTGGCTGGAGTATGGCCATGGAGCCAGTGGTAGAAAATGAGATTCTGGACACACACAATGGCAACATTATGTAGGATCATGATGATACGCTAAGATTTTCTAGTAAATGTGAAAACATTCTAATAACATGGGAAAACATTGAAAGATTTAAGCAGAGGAAAGATTTGCATTTCAAAAACTAATGTGTTTTTTTTTGTGCTACCAAATATTGTTTATTCTGTCTAATCATATTTTTGCACCCATTAACCACCCCTGCTTTATCCCTTCCTCCCCTCCCCAGCCTCTGGTAACCATCATTCTACTCTAGTCTTCATGAAACAGGGTATACTTTAAAATAACTAATGAGTGGAATAATCAGAATGTTCCTAACACAAAGAAATGATACATGCCTGAGGTGATGGATACATCAATTACTCTGATTTGATTAATTCACATTGCATGTCTATATCAAAACATCACATGTATCCTATAAAGATATACAAATATCATGTACCTATAATAGAGAGGGAAAAAAGCTAATGTGCTTTGTCTTGGGTACAACCTGATGAGCCCAGAACCTATTTATTATAATCACACGTTGGGCTGAATTTGGGGGGGGAGGGATGATTAAATGAAGTTTCAAAAAAAATGCCTTCCTACTTGGATTTGAATCTGAAAATTTTCACATTGCTAAAAGAGGTAGCACTGCTTCAAAAAAAGCATACTATGTCCTCTGGAAAGAATAGATCAGGTTTTTACATTTATTAGTTCAAGTTCTGAAAGGGTTATTTAGACACCCTATAACTTTAAGGCCAACTGAATAATAAACTGAACTACCATTGCTAGAATTTGGGCATAAGTTTAGTTTTGTCCTGTAACAAAATGTTCTTCCCTCATCTCTACCTATTTTATAGCCAACCTCTGTATTCCCAAATGTTCTGTTCCTTCTGGTTCTATCCCCATATATGCACTTTTCTAACCCTGAGCCTCTGGCTTCTAACCCATCACTCCTGTCCTTGATTGTGTCCGTTTTCTCTCAGTTCGCCCTTCCTGAACTTCCACCTTCTGCTTAGCCTCAGGAATTCTTTACAGGATCAGCCTCACAGGCAAGCCTAAAAGACTCAAATCAACTCATCAACATTGTTCCTATTCCATGGTACTAGTGTCAGGAATTATAGGGTAGTGTACAAGGCACAATACCAAAAAGTATGCAAAGATACTATTGCTATTTTATATTTTGCAAGTTTATTGCAGAAGCTTGTAGCAGAGAAAAGTAATATTAACTAGGCAAATATAGTAAACTTCTAGAGATTGTACACAAATTTTGTACTATAGAATTTTGAACTGACCATATTCATATGAAGGGGCCATTGGCTGGGTAGATATTTTAATATGATTATTTGGCTTTTAATGATACATAGAGTGAGATTGGGTACCAGGCATTTTGTGGGGAGGCTTTTATTTAAAGGACAGCATTATTATCAAAATAATTTTTTTGTTGGCCATGCCATATAAACCATATATCACAGCTATTGAAAGATAGTTATATTTTAGTTATGTGTATCTTAGCAGAAAAAAATAGCAGATTGTTCCATATTAAGTTAGCCAGACAGTTTTAAACGTTCCATCATAACACCTGCAGTAATGAAACAAATCAGTTTAACCTGAGACATTTCCTGACTTCTTCCCACATACTGGATATTTGTGTGTGCTACTGATTATCGCCAGAGTTAGGAGGAGGGAGGGATGAAGGAGCAGAGCACTGAAGATTTTTAGGGCAGTGAAACCACCCTGTGTGATACACAGCTAAACTGTAATGTTTAGTCCCCATGATAGCCCAAGCAACAGGATATATATGCTTTAATACATTTTGTTGTTTGATTCTAAACAAGTATATGAAGTTAAAAAAAAAGTCAGATCAAAGCCACTTAGTACCCTATAGGTGTAAGATCCAAGAATTCTTGAGTATATGTAATTTCCAATTAATTGTGAAAACAGAGTGACTTTGAATTTCAAAGATTGTATTTAGAAGTATCTAAAACTAGCATTGCCTATGATTCTCACATTGCATCAGTTTCTAGCAAGTAAAATCACTGCACTGTAAAAAATGGGATACAAATTACTTTATGATGGCTGTCTGGAAAATGTACAGCCATAATTTTCATAATTTCTCATATTACATGGCTGGATACTTTCCAGACAGCCCTGTACCTCTAGTGGAATATGATTCAGAGATTCTAAACAAAAAGGAAAATGACAAAGACTAAAGATGAGGCTTAGAAAATCATGTTGTGTTTATCTTCTCTCTCTCTCTCTCTCTCTCTCTCTCTCTCTCTCTCTCTCTCTCTCTCTCTCTCTCTCTCTCTCTCTATTTCAGAGTAGATTCTGTCTGAGTCAAGGAGCAGCAGCACTTCAAAAGCTTTTCATAAGTGATGTCAAGTAATTTCAATTGCATTGAAGCCGCCAGGTTCGAGGGAGATACTGAAGGTATCAGGACCCTAAGGACACTGGAAACTTCAGTAGTTTCAAATTAATTTAAAGTATATTAACATCAAACACTGTGAAATGCAGGTTAGCAAGAGCATTAGCGGAAGAATTTGGAAATACTGTTCTAGGCTTTCCTTTTGAGATGTTAGCTGTCATTGAAAAGCTACTTATAGCCTGCATAAATGTATTTTCTAACTTTCAGAAATCCAGATTCTATTTTTCTTAGAAATTGAATTCTGGAATGATTGGTGGTTGTTTCATTACATTGCTTTAGTTGCATTTGCTTCTGTGAGAAATTACCCACAAATCAATGTATCAACACAACACAAGATAAAGCATGTGTATGTTTATGCTGACCAGAAATCCAGTAATTTATAACAAATAAGATAAATTATTCTGGGAATTATAGCTTTGCTTCTCCGCTCCTTAATCTGGAAATTAGGATGGAAGTTACTTTCGATCCTAATTCTTAAACGAAATTCTTGGTCATACAATATCGAGTTCGCATCAAAACATTAAGGTAAAACTGGCTAAATAATATTTTCAACTAGAAGAAATTAAACAAGCAAAGAAAACAGAAGAAAGAGAATGAATCCTCAAAGAGACTTTTGAAGACTCTGTTGTCACTTTTCCCTTTCCTGAACCTTCAGGAACAGTGCTCCGAACATATTTTAACCAGTATGTGCAGTGTTTCCTAGACCGATGTTCACAATTGCATGAGATCCAATAAATAAAAAAATAGTGGACCCATGACTATACCTCCAGGTCCCAAGACTCCGTCCCCAGGCCCTGCCCCCTCAGCCAAGGCCTCTGCGCTCCCCTCAGGCCCCCAGGCCCCGCCCCCGAAACTACCGCAGGCGGCTCCGCCTCCTGGGCCCTGCCCTGTCCCCGGCTCCCCCCCACCCTGCGCCCCGGTATCCTCCACTGCTGCGGAACCCTGTGGTTCTGCCCCTGAGGTTCCAGCGCTGCTGCCAGGCCCCCAAGACAGGCTGCGAGGCTCCCTGCTGCAGTTGAGCTCCAGGCCCTGCCCTCAAGGCGCTCACTGTCCACCTGCTCAGAGTCACTACCGCGGTGCGACGCTAGGTGAGGACCCCCCAGCCCTGAGCTACCCTCGGGCCTGGACCCAGTTAGACCAAACGCCCAAAGCTGGGGCACCCCAGACAACTGCCTAGATGGCATCACTCAGCTGCCACTGTCAGCTCCGCGGGGAGACCCAGGCGGAGCGATCTCCCGCAATTATTCACCTATAATAATTAAAAATAAATTTTAAAAAATAAAATGGGCATCATTAAAGGAAGACACAATCATAGCAGATGCAATCATATTAGAATATTTGAAAACAATTCTTGCAATGGGTGATTTAGAAAACAAAAAACTCGATACATAAGATCTGGAAATCAGAATTTAAAAACTTGATTTAATACATGTATACAGAATATGATACCTAGCAAAAACTAAAATATTAAGGTAACAGAAAATTTAATTAAATCAACTTTATTCTGATCCATGAAAGTATCTTCAACAAATTTTAAAGGATTAAAACCATACAACGTATGTTCACCTGTCACAGTACAATTAAGCTGTAAAGTAGTAGTCAAAATGTAATAGGAAAAACCCAAGATGGCTGGCAATTGATGAATATGCTTCTTCACAATCTGAGTCCAACGGAAACTCATATAAGAATATATTTGTAGCTGAGTAATTACGATGTTACCAAAAACAAAATGAAACAAAAACCTCAAGCCTATGCAACATAGTTAAAATAATGCTTAGAAGAAAATTTATAGCCATAAATTCATGTATTAGAAAAGAATAAATGTTGAAAATCAATAATCTAAGCTACCGTCTTAAAGAGCAAGAAAACAAAGAGCAAAGTAAGAAATGGAAGGAAGAAACTGAAAAAAATAAAAACAAAACTAAAATGGAAAGCAAAAATAGAATTGTGAAAATCAATAGACAAAAAGTTGATCCTTTGAAACTATTAAATAAATTTTTATATTCCTAACTGCTAGACTGTAAAGGAGATAAAGAGAATAAAATATTAATATTTAGATGATTAAATCAGGAACATCACTATCAATGGTGAAGATATTAAATATAAAATATTATAGTTTTTAAATTAATTAATTTGACAATATTGATAAATAAATGCTTTTTCTCTAAAAAAATCAACTTTAAAATCAGAGAAATAGATAATTTGAAGTATCTAATATATATCAAAATAATTAGCTACTAAATCTTATTTCAAAAACAAAATCCTAGGACCATATAAACTACATGATTTTGCCAAAAAAATATGAAAATTATAACACCCATCTTCCACATACTCTTTAGAGAAAAACAAAAAAGAGACTTCTAACCCATGTTATAAAGTGTTAAAACCCAGTGACCTAAACTGATAAGAACATTATAAGAAACAAAAACTACAGACAGAAAGCTCTCTTGAAATAGAACAAAATGTTATCAAATGAAATTCATCAATATGAAAAAGTAGGTTTTATTCTGGAAATTCAAGTACAAGCATTTAACAATCTGCAATTAATTTCTATAAGATGTCATATTAATAGTAAAAAAGAGTCACATGATCCTCTAGAAGTTTAAAAAAAGGATTTGACAAAGGTAAACAGACATCATACTTAAAATTCTTAATATATTAGGAATATAAGAGGAAGTTTCTTAATCAGATGGAAATACAAACAAAACTAAGAGCAGAAAGTAAAATATTTAAAGCTTCCCTCTGAGGTCTGTAATCACCACATACATTCAGTGTTTTATTTGAGGTCCTAAAAAAATGCATGACTCAAAGATTGGGAAAATGGTAAAAACCTTATCATTAGCAGAATAGATGACAGCAAAATAAATACCCCAAAATGTATAGGGAGTCTATTAGAATTAATAATTCCACCGAGCAAAGGCCCTGGATACATGGAAAATACAATCAATTTAATGCATATACAGCATGTAAAAATGTATATATGTATGTTTGTTATGTGTATATATGTATGCATGCATATCTATAGGCCAGTGAAAAAGAAATTGGACATAAAATTGTAAATATGCTATTATCCTTAACACCAAAATCCATGGTGCTTTAAAACTACCATTCTTTTATCCTGATACTCAAAAGTAGCTCATTTTCTGCTGAAAATGCCTAGATTATTATTTGGCCATATGGTAGCTGTAATAATTATTCTTCTATATGTTTACTGCACAGAGAACTATGGTCAGTCTCCAGTGCCCAAACAATTGAAAAATTTAACCAAAGTGTTCAATCCCAGACTCCTGCTCCTGAGTTAGTGAGGTGTGATAGTAATTGATGCATGTTATAAAATGTGAAGATCGACCATACTCATATCCAGTAAGAGGGCAGATACTTTCTTCTACTCCCAAATCATGATTGTACTGATGTAAGACCCATTTGCTATAGAAGAATTTGATTATAAAGTATGTATATTTTATTCTAAGAATTTTGTTAAAATCAGTAGATCTGCCATTTTGGCTCACTTTTTATTACAGTGTATAATTTTCAAATACAAAATTCTCATGGACTGATACATACTAAATGTTACCCTATAGAACAGGTGTTATTTTTCTTTACATGCCATGAAAATAAATATATTTATGTAATTCTCCAATAAAAAAATCTACCCAGACAGATCTATCATTTGTAAATTTGAAGTAAATTAAAATAACCTATGAAAGAAAGATAACACAAATAGCATGTGATCTTTAACTGAAATGATTCTAGCAAGAACAGATGTAATTGTTAAGAAAACTGAAAGAAATTGGTCCTCTGATTACCCTGTAGCGTGCATCCATTGGTGAAAATGAATTGCTGCTCTGTGATTGCTTTTTGGAAATTGGCTGCCCTGGGAATTTAAGTCATGAGAAAGTTAGACTAAAAGATTTCATGAAGATGAATACATTTAAAAGTGTATAAGAAGACAGTGTACATGAATCACAATTATTTTGAAACTTAGTACACTCCAATATTTCTTGAATGAGGATTTTTAAAATTATTTTAATACAGAAAATATCTTCACTATATGTTATTTAGGGTTCTGAGTTACAGATAACCACATCTATTCTAGATAGCTTTAGCCAAAAGACATGTAATCAGTTTAAGAAGTCTATGAAAAATCCAGAACTGGAGAATCAGGTGTGAATGCCACATTGCCAACCCAATGCAGCCAAAAAAAAAATATCTTTCCATTCCACAAGACTCTTCGAACAGAAAACCCACTATTTCCATACTATTCTTTTTGGAACTTGAGATACTGTAGACCAAGCATTGACCCTTTCCCAGAATTGACCCAGAAGAACTGAACAGTTCCAACAGTCTGCTTAAAGGAAATTTGCCAACATCAGCCTGGGCAACATAGCAAAATACTGTCTCTAAAAATTGAAAAAAAAAATTAGCTGGACATACTAGTCTCAGATACTTGGGAGGTTGAAGCAGGAGAATTGTTTCAGCCCAGGAGTTTGAGCCTGCAGTGAGCTATGATGGCGTCACTGCACTCAAGCCTGAGAGATAGAGGGAGACAGAAGGGAGGAAGGAAGGGAGGGAGGGAAAAGAAATGTACATTTCCAATTTCACATTCAGTGTTCCATGTTGCTCTTTCTTCTTTTCACATCTTATAAATTGGGGCTACTGCTTAACTTAGCTTAACCTAGATCACATCTAGAACCTTAGTCACAGGAGACCCTGAGAAATATTGTTTGGCTGGAAGACAAGATAGAAGGGCAGTAGAGTAGATATTGAGTAAGCTAATCCATAAAATACATGCCATGTCTTTGAACACTAAAGATCCATGTACATACTTAACCATATAAAAAACAATAGCAACAAATCTATGTCCTTGCCTAACATAAAAAAATTTTGTTTTATTTTTTATTATTTATTTGTTTATTTATTTTGAGACAGTCTCACTCTGTTGCCCAGGCTAGAGTGCCGTGGCGTCAGCTCACAGCAACCTCAAACTCCTGGGCTCAAGCGATCCTCTGCCTCAGCCTCCCAAGTAGCTGGGACTACAGGCATGCACCACCATGTCTGGCTAATTTTTTCTATAGTTTTAGTTGGCCAATTTATTTCTTTCTATTTTTAGTACATAACAAAATTTTACTTCTTAAAAATGAAATGCACTTGCTCTTCTACCTAAATTTAAGAGGTAGTGTTTCAGTAGTCACTGTGTTTGTCTATGACTTCTATGACTAATGTTCATTCCTCCCCAAGTTCAGTCACAATCCCATAACAATGTAAAGTAGGAACTAAATCAGATTTAAAAATAACCTATATGACTCAAATAAGCTTGTAGAGGAAAGGGAAATGGGGAAGAAGAAAATTGATTAGTAAATATAAATATGTCCATAATAAGTAAAGGAACATACTTGACGCTTACATTTCTCATATCTGAAATATCTCAAAATGAAAATATTTATAATTTCCTCCTTATATTACCCTTATCCTTGTATTTATCTAGCATCTCCAATGTCAGGGTGCTTTATTTATTTATAGGACTGACTTGAAAGTGTGATTTTCTGTTGTATTTTGCCAATAGACATTCAGTATGATGACAATACCAGGAGCATCCCCTGAACTCTAGGCGTCAGCTGCAGTGAATGTACTTTGTAGTTATAATGTTATTTTCTCTTTGTTAATAAAATCCATATCCCCAGCCAAAATAGTAATTACTTAATTTTTCTGTTTTTCTGTTTGAATTACAAGTAAAATTGGTTTATTCACGGGTCTATATCTTTCTAAATGGAACAGTAGTAGAATTTTCAGTGAAAGGAACCATTCCATTGGATACTCAAAGCTCTGCACTAGCGGAACAAAGATTTGTAGGAATGAGAATCAAACATTTTTAAGTAGACTTTTAGAATATCTTCTACTTACATCTTTGGTATTAGTACCTTAATAGCCTGCTTTTGGGAGAATTGGAACCATATAACAGTGACTCATTCAAAATATTTATTTCAGCCTGTAGGCCAGCACATAAAACTTGAGAGACATGGGTCGCACGAAGCTCTAACTGTGCCTTCAATGAACCAAATTCAACATTGTGTAAGTAAGGCTATGAGGGAAGCAATTTAGCTTTCATTGTTGGAGTTTGTGTTATACATTAATATATCCCAGACAACTGGGCCATTAGGCATTTTACTGTGATCCATGAATTACCTCCTGTATTACTGGGTTTTTTTGTTTTAAATATATATTCTTTCTGAGAAATAAATTACTGAAACTGTGGCTACTTACAACACAGTTTTATTATCTCATGGTTCTGTAGGTCAGGAGTTTGGCAGTCTTGAGTGAGTATTCCAGGATTTCACAAAGTCCAAATCAAGGTGTATGCTGGCCTGGGCTCTTATCAAAAATGCAGGGGGAAAGTCCCTTTCCAGCTCAGTTAGGTTGTTAACAGATTTTAGCTCTACGTGGATGTAGTACTGAGGTCCTGGCTGTCAGCTAGGATTGTTCTCAACTTCTGGAGACTTGTCACATCTCACTGCTCATGGTCCCCTTGTATTTCTTGAAAGCCATCAGGGGTGGGTCAGGTCCTTCTCATACTTTGAATTTTTCTGATCTCCATTTCTACTCATCTTTCTTGCCATCAGCGAGAAAAGTAATCAGGATTCTCCAGAAAGAAAACAGACCAGTAGGAAAATAGGAGAA
>CAUYRT010096635.1:0-39498 GCA_963574885.1 Lepilemur ruficaudatus
AGAAGAATAAAATGGGAGGAACCAATCTCCACAATTTAAAGCTATGTAATCAAGACTGTGTGGTATTGACAGAGGGATAGACACATAGATCAATGGCACATAGTAGAGAGCCCAGAAATAAATCCACACAAATATGCCCAACTGATTTTTTACAAAGATGCAAAACAATTCAATGGAGGAAGTATAGCCTTTTCAACAAAAGTCAACTAGGACTTTTCCTAGTCCTGGAGCAATTGAACATCCATAGACAAAAAATTGAAACTTGACATAAACTCACACCCTATAAAAAATTAATTCAAAATGGATCACAGACTTAAATGTCAAATATAAAACTATAAAACTTTTGACTGGGCACAGTGGCTCATGCCTGTAATCCTACCACTTTGGGAGGCTGATGTGGGAGGATTGCTTGAGACCAGCCTGAGCAACCTGTCTCTAGAAAAAATAGAGAAATTATCTGGTTGTGGTGGTGTGCACCTGTAGTCCTAACTACTCAGGAGGTTGAGGCAGGAGGATCACTTGAGCCCAGGAGTTTGAGGTTGCAGTGAGCTACGATGATACCACTGCACGCTAGCCCAGGCAACAGAGCAAGGTCCTGTCTCAAAAACAAACATACAAATGAACAAACAAAAATACTATACAACTTTTATTTAAAAAATAGAAAATCTATAGGATCTAAGGAAAAGAGTTCTTAGACTCAACTCCAAAAGCACAATCCACAAAAAAAAAAAAAATGGTTAGACTTCATCAAAATTAAAAATGTTCTCCTCCTTCCAAGACATAGCATGTAACCAAACTGAGGGAAGAGCAAAAACATGCAGTGACCAGACACTGTATACTATACTGCTTTCCTGAATTAAGCTGTGATGGTCCCTTGTGTTTGAAGTGTTCATACTATTATTTAGTGGCATAAAATGTTAGCATATGGGGAACGCATAAACCAACATTACTTCTTCCTTATTCTGATATCATTCTTCTATTTACCAACCATATATAAGCTAACTTGCACTACAGAAACCTGTTGATACAAGATACTGTATTTCTTTATTTCTAAGTGAGTACACTGGCATAAAGTAGACAGGCAATTAATGCTGAAAACAAAAACTGAATGAATGAATAAATGATCTGAAGCCAGAAATATGGTATGTGAATGAAATTGGAGAACCGTATTTGAAGAAGATTCGGTTAGCTACTATAGGATGTAAAGTTGAGACAGGAAACATTAAAATTATCTAGTTTTTGCTTCAGTCTGGTTAGGGGTAGTGAAGATCTGACTCGGGTAAATCTGTGGGACATTATGTATAAAAGAATTAGCAAAATGGCAGCATAGTTAAAGCCAAATTCCCAGTCTTTTTCCTCACCAAATCTCCTGCCTAATTATATGATATGGTTGGAAGCATTGCCAAAGCCCTGTTTTAATTTTGCAGTGACAGCACTATCTCAGGCCCTGTTTCCTTTCCCCACATCCAAAACTGTTAACTCCTACTTCTTCAGCTATACCATCTCAAAAATAAATCCTTTGAGACCTCCACAGCTACTAAAACATTCCTCGTCTAAGTGTAACAACCGCCCCAGCAAACCCTTCCACAAGTTCTCTAGATAATTAGTTCCATAAAATATTTCTTTTGCTGGAATACTCTGCCAACAGCCCCAACTTGCCTAGTAATATCTGAAATAAAGAACAGGTGTTTCTCTTGCCAACTCTCTCACTACAAGATTATTTTAATAGAAGTTTAATTAACAGGAAGCGACATGTAATAAATAGTATAAGTAAATGACGAATGGAAACAGCAATTCCTAGTTCTGCCAAAATCCTGTATCTTTACGTATGCATTTTTCCACCTCGCTATAGTGACTGATGAGGTAGAATGACTTTCTGGCTTGGCTTCCCTACTGGCTTCTGTTAGGGGCCCTCTGATGGGCCCCTCCTGGCTCTCACCTTCTCTAAGCATCTTCAACCCTTCTGGAATCCGTGCATTCCTGAAACAGCCTCAGCAACATACGTACTCAGCCATGTGGGGTCTTGAGAATTCTGTCCTTCTGATGTCCTAATGGAAGGTCAGTTGGAAAGCCTCCATTCTTTGCTTTGTGTAATCCCTGCAGACACTTTCCCCATTAAAAGTTACTCCAATTCACATGCTCTTCAAGTAGTCCAGCACCACTGCTTCCCTCTCCCAGCTCCGCCTTGGGTCTCTGGCTCCTCACTGCTAGTTCAGTGGGATCTCCAGGGCACTGTCCCCTCCATAGAACTCTGATGCTGTCACACTGGCCTCAACACAAGGTGACAATTCTCTCCACTGTCACATTCCTTCATTTGCCCCTTTCCATCGATAACACAAGGCTGTTGGACATGATTAAAGGTTTGGAGGTATATGTAATTATAATTTTTAATATTAAAATTTTAATATTAAATTAGCCTTAAACATCACGAATGACCCTAAAAATGACTCTGTTCCTGGGATCTTTGAAGAAACCAGAGAGCAAGTTAAATCTCTCATACAGATTCCCTCAAGGATACCTCGGTTCCTAGCCTTGCTCTCTGACCTTCTTCAGAGATCAAGAACATTCTTAAATCCATCATGTGGCAAGTCTTTACCTTTCTCTAGGAAACTTTATCCCTCTACTTAAGGGGACTGGTCTTGTCCTAAAACACAATCCCTCAGTCCCAGCTAGGACAGTCATGAGACAATAGCTCTCAAAACAGTAGCTCCCCCAAAGACTGAGTTGTTCAATTTGGAACAATACTGCGGACCTTCAGCCAAACCATACACACTCACTTCCCCAGAGCAAGTGCAGTCAGAATCCCTCTATAAATACAAGAAAAAGAAACATTGCCCTAAAGGAAACATAATCAGTAGAACTTGCCTGGGGTCACAATGGAGATAGCATTTTTAAATTATTGGCACAGAGATTTTAATTCCCCTTTTCTATTCTTTTGTTTCCAGACCTTGTCCAGGCTTTTCCTTATGTAAACCAACCAGCCAACAAAGGAGCCCATTGAGAACATCAGTGCCACTCCCTCAATGGCCACTCCTAGCTTTTCTTTACTTTAGACCATATTCTATTGTAGTCAAGACTTCCTCCCCATTCTAGTCTTGGTAAGAGGGCAAAGACTAACATAAAGGTGCATATTTCACGAAAGCCCTGTGTTTCTTCTCTGCAGGATTGATTTTTCCCTATGTTGCTGGGCATGGAGTAATATATAGCTTCCCTGTAAGTCTCTCTTTCCCATTCATCCTCAGATCTCATGTTCTTCCTGGGTTGCACCCTGTCTGCCATCAGTAAGAATCCCTGGCTACTCTGGTGGCCCCTTGTTGACACCTAGTTAAAGCTAAGTTACATAAGCTTTAGTGGTACAACTTTTTGTTTAAAACCTTTCTCTAAAACTGAGCTTGCTCTATCCAAAGCCATTTAAGGTCATCTTCTGCCAAAAGGATCTTCGCATTGTAGATACCTAACCTTCTAACTCAGCCTTGTCTAAATTCCTTTATTAGCTTCCAGTTCCTTTTCAGATTTTACTTCTCATCCTCAGCCGATTCTGATCCTACCAATTTTTAATCTATTTCCTCCAACTCCTCTGCTTACACCATTTTTTGTTTGCAGTATTCCACTTTTCCTGACCTTTTCTACTCCACATTGCACTTTAGTTTTTCAAAATACTTGGTCTCTCTCTCTAGAATAGCTTCTGACTTCTGACTTGACAAACCAGCTCTCAAAGCTACAAAAATTCAGGGAAATTTCTTGGCAAACCTGCAGCACTCTGGAGCTAATAGGGATGGAACCAATACTGCTGTCAGAAGATAGTTCTGAAGAGATCAGGACTCAAAATAAACTTTCCTTAATTGATCAGGCCTTGATTATTATATTGCAAGAGCATAACGTCTGCATTGCTTCAGCTGCCTTATGAACTAGAAATGTACTCCAGCTGCATTAGTATTTAAACAGCTTTTGTGGGCCAGCCCAAGAATCGAACTGCCATTTATAGCATTATCTGTTTGGAAAATTAGGCCTTCATTCTAAATAACCACAAATAAACTCTTGGACTTGTTCACACCTGGCACCTGTAGACATTGTCGTAATTTTCCACCCACACACAAGCTTCTTCTGATGCAAGAAACAGCAGCTTTTATGTTTCAAAGACTTGGATAGATCCAGAGGAAATACATTGCTGCATGCTGGAGGAAGCCCACTTGCTGCTGACAATAATGATAAAACATTTATTTATATCCTGTATATTTTCACTTTTTTATTGCATTTAATTTTCAAAGTCACTCTTAAGATTTTCAGAGCAAACAGCATGAATTTGGGCAAAGAGCAATCTATAATATTTAGAGATGGGTTCCTGGCTTGAGGCCTGGCTCTCCTTTTTACTAGACATGTACTTGGCTCAGTCACTTAATCCTCAGAGCCTCAGTTTCCTTAACAGTAAGGCAATAGTAATAACAACAACAATATTATCTTTCCTATCAAATTTCAAGATTTTTCAGTAAGGCATGACAGCAAGACAAATTGGGGGTAGGGTGGAGCTACTAGGACAGGTGGGGGCCAGAGTGACAACAGAAATTCAGACAAGCAGGTAGGGCACAGCAACCAAGGTGATTGAGCAACGCCCAGACATAATGCAAGCAAACACCAGGCTAGAAGGCTACAGTAGGAGGATGGCCCCGCTCACGGCCTGAGCCATGTGAACAGAATTGAGTGGGTGCTGGATGGAATCACAGTACTTCATGGAGTTCTATACAAAAGCCAGGCTCTATTCCTTGGGAAGAAAACCCAGCAATGAAAAGTACAGGAAAATGAATTAGATACCCAGAATTGAAACTAAAGGGAAGCCCAGTTCCATGAAATGAGGGGAGAGAGGATACTTGGCAACTTAGGAGGCAAACTGCAGCGATGCTCTAGGATGGCTAAACCATGATTTGAGACAAATAAAGGATTCTAGGGATCAAATCTGAGACCCCACGTCCCAACAGCAAAGGAACCTTGAACCCTGACATTGAAGCTCACACATTATCAGTGTAAGCTATAGGTTACAGAAATGCACATCAAGTCAGGAGAGGTTCGACAAAAAAACACAAAGCAAAAAAGAAAAAAAAAACATTTTAAAGACCCCAAAGGCAAATACAGCAACAACAAAAATAAATAAATTGGACTTAATTAAATCAAAAAGCTTCTATGCAACAAAGGAAATAATCAACAAAGTGAATAGACAACCTACAGAATGGGAGAAAATATTTGCATACTATACATCCAACAAAGGACTAATATCCAGAATCTACAAAGAACTCACATAAATCAGCAAAAAAAAAAAAAAAAAAAACCATCAAAAAGTGGCAAAAGACATGAGCAAAAGTTTTTCAAAAGAGGATAGACAAATAGCCAACAAACATATGAAAAAATGTTCCACATCACTAATTATCAGGGAAATGCAAATTAAAACTACAATGAGATACCATCTTACCCCTATTAGAATGGCCATTGTTAAAAAGTCAAAAAACAATAGATGCTGGTGTGGAAACAGAGGGAAAGGAACCCTTATACTCTGTTAGTGGGACTGCAGATTAGTACAACTACTGTGGAAAACAGTATGGAGATCCTCAAAGAAATAAATGTAGACCTACCATTTGATCCAGCAATCCCACTGCCCCACTGCTGGATATCTAACCAAAAGAAATGAAGTCCTCTTATCAAGAAGACACCTGCTCTCGAATGTTTATTGCAGCACAAATGCCCTTCAATTCATGAGTGGATAAAGAAAACGCAATACACACACACACATACACACACACACCCCATGGAGTACTACTCATCCATAGAAAGGAATGAAATAATGTCATTTGTAGCAACGTGAAAGGAACCAGAGGCCATTATCCTAAGTGAAGTATCTCAGGAATGGAAAACCAAATGCCTTATTTTCTCACTAATAAGTGGGAGCTAATAGATGTGTATACCCGGGTACAAAGTGATATAAAGGACATGAGAAACCAAGGAGCAGGGAGGGCGGCAGGGCGGGTGTGAGATTAAAAACTTACCTATTGGGTACAATGAATACTGTCCTGGTGATGGGCACACCAAAAGCCCTGACTCAAGCATTATACAAGATATCCATGTAACAGAAACACTTGTACCCCCTTAATAAAGTAAATAAATAATAAATAAAATTTTAAAAATAGAGTTAAGGTTGACTTACCAGTTAGTGCCGTTGGTTGGGCTCTGTGTGTGTGGCTGGGTACCCACCCCCAAAGCAGGTGACTCCATCTCACTGCCTCTTGGCCAGAGGCCTCGTCTTTGCTCCCGCCGGTTACTGTGTAAATGCTGGGTGCCCGGCCACTGTGGACATGAGGTGGGTCAGCACCATAGCAGGTGCTCAACAAGTCAGATGAATGCATGGTCAGAGAATTGAATGAGTGGGTGCAGGGGCTTTTTGTACAAAGAAAAGTGTGAAACATTAAGAACAGGATCTCATCTTTTGTAATTAAACCTGTAAACATCATTAGTTCTCTGCTCTCTGCACTTTGGAAAATAGAATGCAGCCCCCTGAGTGCATTTTAAGAGCCATGCAGGAAAAGACAAACAAGCCTAGAAGAATTCAGTGAAAGATGAGAAGCCAATTGTCAACAACAAATTCAGAGCTCCTATTTGAGGCCAGTCAAAACTAGTAAACAAAAAAAATGTATTAGGCAGAGAGAGTTAATCACTTCATTAATACTTTAAATGCCTATTTGAAATTGACTGACCTATCAGTCCTGACATATCTCCTGTGCAATGCATTTAAGGAGGAGTGTAACATAGGATGGAATCCAAGGTGTCACGTTCTCGGCTTACTGGTGATTATATAAGGAATGTGTATGCCACTGGCGAGGTCTGCCCTGGAGCCCTGCTGCATCCAAACCTGCATGAACCTCAGTGAGTCCCTGTGTCGGGGAGAGGCATGTGGACCTATGCTCCTCAGCACTCATCCCCAGCAATGGGCTCTTCGCATTTCCTAATTAGGTTATATTCAGTGTTCACAGGGCTGGTGATGGATGAGATACTGAAGTGTAATCACAACTGATATTATTCACGTCCCAGGAATGTGCAGCCCAGGCTGCTCTGCTAGCTCCAGCAGAAAACACTGGTGTGGTTGACAAGTAGTCTTTTTATATTTCAGAGCCTGATCCAGATTTATTCCTTCTGTTTAGTTATGATTGCAGAGCAGGTATCCAGAGAGAAGAAATAAACATGCTGTAAATTACATTTCCTGGGTGTCTGAGGCTCATTAAGTCATATACAGACTGGCATAACCTGCTAGTTAGAATGCCCAGAAATGGGGCTAACTGGGGCAACCTTGGTGTCTGCTTTGAGATGTTTGGTTGCCTAGTAGCCCAAGTCACCCCAGAAAGGATAGTTAACTTAATCAACAGGTGTGCCAGGCATCGTGCTAAAATAGAAGTTGCCTATTCTGAAATGGTTTGCAGTCACATGAAAAAGCTAGACAAACATGCCAGTAACTAACACAAGTCAGATGCAACTCAGTGCTATAACGGAGGGATAAACAAAGTATAAACGACTCATCAGAGCAGGGGGCTATTAACCCTGACGAAGGTGGGGAGGGCTATAGGAAGGAAGGGGGTGGGGTATACATTCCAGGAGACAGGAAATGGTACTGGGCTGTGGGCAAGGAGCTATAACGACTCATGGGAGGGATAACAGCCCAGTGGACAGGACCCCAAAACACTTCACAGAGGAGGTGGTGCTTCTACTGAGCTTTGGACTATATGGAGGTGGCAGGTGGTCAGATGGAGGGGGGAAGGGCATTCTGGAAAGAGGGGCCAGCACAGCACACACAGACAGGTGAAAGAACACGGCAGTTTGGGATTCCATAGTAACTACATATGTGTATAACCTAGGGGTGGTAGAAGATGAAGATGAAGAAGTAGGCGGAGCCAGGGTATGACAGAATTATTTTGTAGCTGGCTAAGTATTAATTATATTTTATCCTGATGGCTGTGGGAAGCCACATGAGATAGTTCAATCTATTTGACTTGGCAAAACTCACTGGATATGGGGAGAGGATGTAGATAAAGGATCTGGGTGAGACATAATGAGACCCTCAACCAAAGGTAAAATTGACAAATAAATGGTCTCATGGGATCCTATAGGTTTAACTAGGTAGGGGAAGAAAATGGAATAATCCTCCTACCTGCTCAGTAATATTATTTTCCAATGATCACTCTCTACCTTGCTTCATTATTTAAGTAAATGTTAGCACCTCTATTCAGTTATCAGTTCCTTGAGGGAAGGTGAGAGCGATCTGTGTCTAATTCATCTTTGCTGCCCACACTTTCTAGCGCAGACCTTACACATATCAACCATTCTGAAATATGTCTTGAATAAACACAGAATTTGTATGTATTTGGGTGGGAGGAGGTTTCCAGGGTCAGTATTTAAACCAAGAGAAAGCCATTCAAATCCTTCCTTTGCAGAAAGGGTTACTTGTTCTGTCACCCTGCACATCCACAAGACACTTGTGGCCCACCAGAGACCTTCAGAGAAGGTTTCAGAGCATCCCTCCGCCCATCTTCTTGGAATCTATATAATTTCTAGAAGATTCCAAAGTAGATTGCCAGACATTTGAAAATGATCCAAATTCATGAGTCAGTCATTCACAAGGGCTACTACATACTTGCCAGTGCCAGAACCAAAGTGAACAGAACCTTCTTGTCACAGTTTCAAGATACCCACTCACCTATTTATGGATACCTACAGGTTCAGCTTCACCAGGATCCTTAATGCCATCCATTTCCAAGCTCATTCGAAAGCCAGCAGTATTTTGTATACTAAAGCTAGACAGCAACATAGATTAGCTGAATTTAGTGTTTACTTTTGTTATGGAAAATTCATGTTTTCATTTCAGTAATGCAAATCACAATAGTGCAATGATCAATCCTTGTCAACAGTATGGGAAAAAAATAAGAGTCTTAACCCCTGTTCTTGCTTGTTTGTTTACTTCCAGTTTTCTGCTTTTTGTTTTGCTTTATTTAATATTTTCAGCTCTTTATTTATGCTGAGTTAAAATTTAATCATTTTATTATTTAAAAAGATAAATGTCCAAGCCCTAAATTGTAGAAAAATGAATTAAAGACAGAAACCAGCTTTAAGCAAAATGATTAAGTGCATATCCTCTTCCTAGCATTTTTTTTTTTAATTACTTTAAATTAGTTCTTGACTTCCAGAAAACTGCAAGGATAATACAGATCATCCCCATATACCCAACACCCATTCTCACTTGTTATTAACATCTTACGTTAATATTGTCCATTTGTAACAATTAATGAACCAATATTGATATGCTATTTTGAATTAAAGTCCATACTTTATGCAGATTTCCATAGTTTTTACCAAATATCCTTTTTCTGTTCCAGGATCCCATTTGACATACCTCATTACATTTAGTTGTCATGTCTCCTAAGGCCCTTCTGTGCTGTGACAGTTTCTAAGCCTTTTCTTGTTTTTGATGACCTTGACAGTTTTGAGGAGTACTGGTTAGATGTTTTGTGGGATGTCCCTCAGTTGGGAATTGTCTATGCTTTTCTCATGATTAGACTGGGGTTATGGGTTTTGGGGAGGACGACCTCAGAGGTAAAGTGCCATTCTCATCATATTACATCAAGTCTGCATAATGTCAACATGATTTATGATTGTTGGTATTGACCTTAATCCTCTATCTGGGGGTGTGTTTGTTGGATTTCTCCACTGTAAAGTTACTCCCCCTTCCCTTTTCATACTGTACTCCTTGAAAGGAAATCACAATGTGCAGTCTACAGTTAAGGAGTGGGGATTTTTATGCTCTACCTCTTTGATGGCACAATATCTACATAAATTATTTGGAATTCTTCTGCACAGGAATTTATCTTTTGTCCTGTTTATTTATTTACTCAATCACTTATTTATATCACTATGGATTCATGGATATTTATTTTGTGCTTTGGGTTATAACTCAATAATACTTTATTTTGTTGCTCTAGTTATCCCAGCTTTGGCCATCAAGCGCTCTGTCAGCTGGCTCCTGTGTCCCCTTAGCATAGCTCTGTCATTGTGGGGTTTTGTTAAGCACTTCTTTACTTTCTGGAACCACAAGATGCTCCAGGCTCATCTTCTATAGTATATTTCCTGCCCCCGTCCAAAAACCAGCCATTTCTCCAAAAAGCCGAGTTCTTTTACTGGAGAATGGTATTGGAAACCAAGATCTGGCTGCGCTCCTTGCTGCTGGGGTGTTGTTGCTTTCAGGCTCAGCTGATGGAGAAATAACATACATGTGTATATATTAACCCATGTCTATATACACATATCTATAAATATTTCTATATGTAACTCTCTGTACCTCTATTAAGCTACATATGAGTTGATACTGATGTTTCCGACTCTAACCTAGTACTGCATGTATAGTTCTAGCCTTCTCCCCTTCCTCATCAGTACCCTCTCCCTCCTGCAGTGCAGAACCCGGCTCCCACCAACAGCCATCCATTTACTTAATTGCTCAGTTCTAGTGCACTGTATAGAACTTCCGTCATTGTTAATTCATTGTTAACCCATACAGTAGAAAATAACTGTATAAACTAGAGTGCTTTTGTAGAGTTGCTCTTGCCTTTAACCTCACAGACTCTATTCCTTTCCAAATTTACTCAGGTCAGCACTTTTCCTCACACCTCCTTCAGTGAGGTTGTTTCAGGCATTTGTAATACATTTAGATTCTTTTGCCATATTTTGCATTTCATCCTGGGATCCTCCAACCTTCTAAATGATGTTTTAGATTTGCATAATTAAGGTTCTCTCTTTGTACCGTAAAGTTCTATAGGTTTTGACAAGTGCATGGTGTTGTGCGTCCACCATTATTACAACATCAAAAAGAATAATTCCACCACCTGGGAAAAAACAAATCCTCAGCAGCTGACCTATTCAACTCTTCCTTTCACCACAAGTCCCTGGAAACCACTTGTCTATTTACCATCTCTATAGAGTTTTGCCTTTCCTCGGATGTCATATAAATGCAATTATACATTATGTAGTCTTTACAACTGCTTTTTTTTTTTTCACTTAGCAACACGCATTTGAGTTTCATCCATGTCTTTCTACTGTATTGTATGGATGTACCACGGTTTGTTTAGCCATTCACCTACCGAAACTTGCTTCTGGACTTTGGCAGTTATAAATAAAACTACTATACACACTCTCACATTGGGTCTTATGTATACACAAATTCTCAACTCAGTTGGGTAAACACTTATTAATAGGAGCAGGATTGCTGGCTCCTATGGTAAGACTATGTTTAACTTTGTAAGAGACTGCCAAAGTGTTTTCCAAAGTGGGTGTTACCATTTTTAAATCACACCATCAACGAATGGAAGTTCCTGCTGTTCCACAAAGTTGTTGATCCTTGCCAGCAAAGAGTACTGTCCGGTTTTTTGTTTTCTTTAATTTTAGTCATTCTAATAGGTGTATGATAGTCTCTCATTGTTTTTCAACAACTTTTGAAAATATTAACAGTTTGTCAGGAGTGGGGAGTAAAAATTAAAATCTAAACAAGAAATCTGAATCGTCTGCACTAACCATTGAGAACAGTTTTGACATAGCTCAAGCCGCAGGAGACGAGGCGCTCCTCTTTGGGATCCCATTAAAAATGGGATGCAGAATCCATCAACTTGTTTCCTCCACTTGACTGTAGCTCCTATGTTCTCCATCCTTATATAAGAAAACAAAAAAGATGTGGGAGCTAACGCTTTACATAACATAAATGTGAGGGAAACAGAGAGCGCGCGCAGAGCACGCAGTGCAGAATGTAACTTCTCAAAACATAGGAGAATATTATTTCCAAACCCAAATGAAAAATATGCCCAATAAGGGAAGAGAAGGTTGTTGTCTAGATAGAGGGGACAATTCCAGAACTTGATGGCTCCTTTTTCTAAGAGTACCTGGGACTTGTTTTAATCAGCTATGGTAAGATTCACAGACACAGAAAAGAGAATCATAAAGGAACACGTTTTTGCACATACCTACAAACAGGAGGCACAGCACACCATGTAGGACCACGTGGAGAAGCACCAGTATCAGTCAAGAGAAAGAGAGGAAATGTGGGCAAGAAGCTTTACTGCAGTTTCCACAGGCGAGGCAAGGTAAGGCGAGAAAGCAGGCTTGGGACTGGCTGGTTAGAATACTTTCAGAAGGCTCTAGGGTATAGGGACTGTCTCTAGTCACCTGGTATCTGGCTCTGGCCTGGGGAAAGGAGAGTAGGGGATGGGGCATCTGCATGTGAGAGCCAGATAAGGCAGGGGTTGAGGAGTGGGCTTTGTATTGGTCGGTTTGCATATGAAAGACAGGCTCCCAGGCAAGAAGTTCAGTATCTCTAGGAATTCCATAACCCCAGGAGGAGGCAATCCCCTTCAATGTCAGCAAGGCTCTAAGATGTTAAAGCATCAGAATAAAAAGACATGTGTGATACACTCTTCCTTGCAGCGTTTCCAGTCTCTTCCTGATTCCTGAGGTCTGAGCAGTGTAAGACTCTCCAGAGGGTTGAATCAACATTTCCTGCTTCAAATTCCATAAGGTGCGGTTCTTCTGATATGGATGGCTTATACACCTGTTTTGTCCTTCATGCTTTGTAAAGCACATCAGGTACACCTGTTGTCTGACCCCGTGTGAACCCCTGGAGGTGGAGGAGTCATCCTTTACTTTTATTGCCATTTAACATTTCTCAAATCTTTCCACTTGCCTGAGAATCTAAATATTTACAGATCTCCCTTATCCACATCTCGTCTGTGTTCTGGGTCCCTTACCCTTTTTATTTTCCGAGCTTTATGTGCCATCCTTTCTCCTTGGCCACTCCTGATGCTTCATTCGTCAGACTCTTGGATGGGAATTGCACCAGGGCCCAGGGACACAGAGATGAATAAGGATATCCCTGGGCGGTGGGAAAAATAGATATGAACATATGTTTTGAGGCCTGAGAGCAGGGATCTCAACCTGACTACCTGACCCCAGAGCTCATGTTTCTCATCTGGATGCCATGGCCCTCCCACAGACATGGCTCAGAGTACCTTCCCATCCTAACCCTTGCAAGGATCAGCCTCCTTTTTCGAATAATAACAAAATTATTTAGCAAATATATATATGTGTGTGTTTGCACACTAGAAGCCTCTACTATGAACTGGATAATCTTGAGAAAATCACTAACTTTCTTTAGGCTCTGATTTCCTGTGTCATAAAATTAGAGGGCAGCGGAACTATATGACCTCTAAGATCCCATTAAGCACTGACGTTCTTTTAATTGATCAGATACATCTGCACCTCTATTTTGAAGAACCATTTTGCTTTGATGTTGAGAAATACAGGAGAAGGAAGGCCAGGGGAGGCAAGGACCTCACTTGGTGACAAAAAAAACATCTCAAAATCTTCTTAGCTGGTGTTGCTCTGTCAAAATATGTCTTTTGGTGCTGTGAACTCAGTGCCCTGAAACCATTGCATGCTGGCACCAGGGTAAAACAGAAGGAAGCTAAAGTGTTTTTAAGACCAATTTTCATTGACTTGAAAACATGTGAAATACAAACACCTACTATGACCAAGCTGCCACCTCCAAAGCTGGCTGAATTCACAAGGGCAATCGTAGGGATCCATTCCATCCTGTCACCCTCACAGACTCTCCTCTGCTGGCCACCCCAAGGCCAACCACAGCCTGGTGAAATGGCCCCAAACTGCCAGCCCACCTGGGCTCCATCCTATCCTTGAACACAGGCACATGTTCCAGCCTCTGCACATTTCTCATGCCCTTCTCTCTGTTGAGCTACCCTCCATCCTGTCTTCACTTCTATATTATAACAGTTTGCTGGAGCTGCCATAACAAAATACCCTTGGGCATTTTTTTATCACTAGGTGGCTTAAACAACAGCAATTTATTTCCTGATAGTACTGGAGGCTAACAGTCCAAGATCAAAATGCCAACAGCTCTGGTTTCTCCTGAGTCCTATCTCCTTGGTTTGTAGAGAGCTGCCTTCTTGCTCTGTTCCCCTCACGCACACCCTGGTGTTTCCCGGTGTGCTCAAATTTTCCCTTCTTATGAAGACACCAGTCAGACTGGATTTGGGCCCACCTATCTGACCTCATTTAACCTTAGTTACCTCTTTAAAGGCCCCATCTCCAAACATAGTCATTCTGAGGTGGTGGATGTTAGAACTTAAGTATATGAATTTTTGGGGGTACACAATTTAGTCCATAACAGTGTTGGAACCCTACCTATCCTTCTACTCCCTGCTTAGATGCATTTTTCCCTTCAGCAAGCCTGAAGTTTAACCAGTGGGAATCTCTCCTTCCTTGAAACTCCTCCCCTCCAGCCTACCACTTAAAAAAGGCCCAAAGGAAGGTAAGTTCCTTGAACAACTCAACAACATCTTGATTTAGAAACAGTATCTTATATTATTATATCCGCCAACAGTATATAACTTAGTGCCTCCTACAGAGTAAAACCTTAACAAATATTCAGTAGGTGAACAAAAAGCTGTGGTACATCCAGACAATGAAATATCATTTAGTGCTAAAAAGAAATGAGTTATTGAGCCATGAAAAGACATGGAGGAACCTGAGATGCATATTGCTAAGTGAGAGAAACCAATCTGAAAAGGCTGCCAACCATACTGTATTCTGGAAAATGCAAAACTATGGAGACAGTAAAAAGATCAGTGGTTTCCAGCAGTGCCAGAGGTGGGATGGACGGGGAGAGAGGAACAGGCGTAGCACAGAGAATTTTGGGGGCAGTGAAACTATTCCATATGATACTATTAATACCGTGGTGGATACATGTCATTCTATATTTGACAAAACCCATAGAATGCATGACACCAAGAGGAACCCTAATGTAAGCTGTGGACTTTGGGTGATAATGATATGTCAATTTAGGTTCATCAGTTGTAACAAAGGTGTCATTCTGGTTTGGGGTTTTATAGTGGGGGAGGGTGTGCATATGTGGGCGCAGGAGGTATACGGAAACTCTGTGTTTCTTTCTGCTCAACTTTTTGGGAACCTAAAACTGCTTTAAAAAATAGTCTGTTTAAAAGGAAAAGAAAACCTCAACAAATATAGTTTTTAATTGAATCGAACTCTCTGCACAACACTCAGACTTTTGAAAATCTTAGTATGATGTTCATCTTTGGGTTTTCCATAAGCCCTGTTTTCCGTTAGAGCTAACTAGGTCACTAGCCTGACGGGGGATAATAAAGCAATTAAGGAAGAGAATGGTTTCTGAGGCTTGGTCATTCGTTCATCATAATCCTAATATTTGGGGATTTCAGGACAGCATGAACCTCAAAGTAGGCAGCCCACCTCCCAGGCAATGTGTGGAACTTGTTAGCTCTGCTCCAAGGTGGTATAAAGCTTTGATTAGCCAGAGTGCTATGCTAAAACACTAGGGTTCTAGTTCATTGGCCTATGGCTTTGGAATGTATCCTCCCTCCCAAGCCTGCCCCACTTAGAGGCAAACATAGCATTCCCTGAGGATGGCACTGTTCTCCCACCATTGCAGCGCCCAGGGTATATGCTTCTGGGGTCCCTTGCTAAAGAAAGAAAGGCATGTTAGGATCCACTGTGACTACTGTTGCTGGCAAAAGACAAATATCCAGAGAGGCCTGTGTTCTGGGCTAAGAAACAGATGGCAGGAAGTCACTTGTAGTGGGATAGACAGGAGGAGGAGGAGGAGGAGGACCCCACCTAGAACCCACATAGGCCATGAAACTCACTAATCAGTGATCTTCACTGACACCTTCTATGGAGGCCATTTACCTAGGCTGTAAAGATCTGTACCATGTATAGGTGCTCTCAGACCATGTGCTCTAGCCCTATTCAGTGGAAAGCCCACAAATCACCCCATATTAATCAGGCCACCCTGATCGCTCCAACCGGAAGTACTCTCTTCACTTTCTGATCATCTCTCTGTGGTTAGAACTGTGTTTCTTGGAGTTTGTCTTTGTTTGGGCTCCTATAACAAAAATACCATAAACTGGGTGGCTTAAACAACAAACATTTGTCTCTCACAGTTCTGGAGGTTGGAAGTCCAAGATCAAGGCCAAAGTTGGTGTCAGGTGAGGCCCATTTTCTCACTGTGTCCTCACATGGTGGCAGGAGCAAGGGAGCTCTCTGGGGTCTCTTTTATAAAGTCACCAACCTCATTCTGGAGGGCTCCATTCTCATGACCTAATTACTTCCTGAAGGTTCGACCTCCTAATACCATCACCTTGGGGGTTAGGATTTCAACATACGAATTTGGAAGGGAACACAAACATTCAGTCCATCACAAAGCCAATGAGAATCAAGAAGACATCATGGAATTGACGACATTTGTCATATATTATCTGGTAGTATAGTTACTCGTATGCTTGTTTTATCATCTACATATCTAAACTGCTTAAGTGTAGGAAGTGTATTCATCTTTGTGTCCTTTAGAGTACTTGTCACAGTGCCTGATAATCTGGTGTTCAACACATATACAATACTGAATGACAATAAGAATATTAGGTTATATTCACTAGCAAGCAGATTTATATGGTAGGTCCTAAGAGTTAGAATGAACCTGCAAAATTCTTACCTTTGCTTTCTAGATAGATCCATAATTAGAAACAATTTCAAGATAAGACTTTACAAATCCTAAAGGAAGTCGTAAACCACTCTTAAGAACATAGATTTTAATATAGGGCCACAGAAGAGACTACTATGTTTGAAGAAGTTCAGCATCCAGTGTTCATTTGTGTAAGTCTCACAGCATTTCTGGGCTAAGGTGCAAAACATAGGGTACCAAGTATTGACTCTTGTATGGGTGCATGTCCTGATGTTCAAACAAGTGACCTGACTACAGTCAGGGACACTTAGATGTCTCTGGAAGGTTCAGATGGAGGCTTTTGAGAATACAGTTTCCACATTAAGTCACAAGTTTGAAAAGATGAGAGAAATATAGGTCAGCCCGAGGAGAGTGCCAGCATCATTGTCCCAATTCCTCAGTACAAAGAAGGCATCCAATAAATATGTATTGAATGTGTGAAATGGTGCCCTCGCCTCCAGCTCCAACCTGTTCCATCAGTAGCCAGGTAGTTCGAAACACTGTCCAGGCCACACACCTATTTACTTGTCTGTTATCCCTGTTGAGGAAAACACTACAACCATTGTTTCTAGAGAGTTGATGACCAGGAGAAAATCTGCTGATAATTAGGCATGGCTAAACAGTGGCCTTCAGAGCATCCATGACACCAGGTGGGAGAGGCGTGCTCCAGAGCCTGGCACATCAGCCAGGTGAGTTGCAGCCAAAGACCCTGGCTCTGAGCCACCTTGGGGCCCTAAGAGGAGGAGGTGACAATTGCCAGATCTGCTTTACAATATCTTTATGGGATGTTCATTGTGATATAAATGCAAGGACAGTCCTGGGTGTCCTCTGATGAGCATTTGCTGGTTCTCTTTAAGGGAATCCAAATCAAGTGACCTGTAATTAACTCTCAGAAGATCTGTCTTCTGTGCACACTGGTAGGTGTAGGGGTGTGTCCTGTGTGTGTGTAGGGGGGTAACATGGGTATGCGTCCTTTCATGCATGTGTATGAATGTATGTAGGGAAGCAAGAGAAATGGAAGAGCCTCTCTCTCATCCTCTCTTTTTTCATCTTGTTTCTCACTAACCCAGAACATTCACTAAAGTAATCATTCTTCCTGCTCATCTTATAATCACTCTCACAGCTCTATAACGCTTGCTTTTGTCAGGTATCAAATAGGATGAACAAAGAAACTTTGACACTACAACAGTCTGCATTTGCTACCAGGTATACAAATGAAGAAGGCTGCAAGAAAGAATTAGTGGGGATCGAAATCTAGACAAAGCAAGTTATCGCTATCTGTATGACCTTGAACAAATCAGGGATCTTTCTCTAGTTCATTCATAAAAGCGTTGTTTTATTCAACAAATATTATCACATGCCAGGCGCTTGCAATAACCAGTGGGGATACATTCATTCATTCAGCAAATATTAAGTCCCTACTATGTGCCAAGCACTGATCAAGGGGTTGGGATACAGCAGTGAATAAAATAGGCATCGTTTGTGCCCTTATGAAGCTTAAATTCTAGCGGTGTAGGGTAGGGGGAGATTGTAAACAAGTATACGCACAGATATACGTATCTTTTGTATATTGTAAACAAGTATACGCAACACATACGGCAGGTGTTGAGTGCTACGAAGAACAAAGGAGGTAAGGGATAAAGAAGGCCACAGGTGAACTTTATATAGGATGTCTTGGAAGACAGGTCTCTGGGGGGGCTAACATTTAAGCAGACATTTAAGCTTTCTTCCTGAAGAACGCTAAGGAAGGAGACATACAGGTATGTGGAGAAAAAGCACATGACAAAGAGTACAATTGGAATGACTCAATCTATTATACCTCAAGAAATGCGGGGTGGAGGGGAAGGAATGAATGACTCATCATACACAAAAGCCTTCTAAGTTGCCTCAAATCCCTTCTGGGAAGAGGAAAAGTGTAAATCAACCATGAATGCCTTACCTACCCAACATGGACAAAACAACCTAAAATAAGGATAAAATGAGATGACTGTTAAAGGGTTTTTAAAGTTATAGAAGGCTATATAAATATACAGTAATGCTATGTACTAGTCATCAGTTTCCACTAACAATCAAGATCAAGTATGCATCTATATTTGAAGATCTTATGCACAAATTAAATTGGTGCCAGCCTGAGTCCAAGAGCTAATATAAGTGCTAAAATTGTCCTACGATTTGGTGGTTATAGTGAGTAACCGTCTAACCTGCTTAGAGAGGTACTCTAGGCCTGTAGTCTGCACGCAAATGCAGTCTCATAGTATACCATTTCCTGCTGCATTTGATTAGGCAAAACTGAAATCTTCTGGGCAAGATGTGACCTGAATTTCTTTATTTACAAGGAAATCACTGGTTAGAAAATTCCTTAGCCTTTGGCAATTAGTCAACCAAATTCATTAGCACAGGTTGATATTTTTCCAGGACTGGTGAAATTCTAATTGAGCTTGAATCCTCCAGTTACAAGGAGATTCTCCTGCACAATGTTGTTCTAACCTTCCAGCTTCTCTTACATTTTTCTTTAAATCTAACTTAGGGGGATAATCGAGAACATACACATACGAATTCAGCCTGAATGTGGCATTTTGGAGGAAAACCCCAGCTGAGTACACATGAGTGTGTTTCAACTTTGCCAGAAGAAAAATAGTTATGCATTATACATGGACTATAAAGACATTTTTTGTAAGCCTTACTTAAAAATGTTCGAATTTTAGAACTTAAAATGTTCCATGTGTTCAGTATTTCTTGTTCAGTTAGACTAAAGAGAAGTGGTGGAAAATTTAGTCTCAGCAAACATATTCCAAGAATGTTTCATATATTATTATTTTTGTAGCTATAGCGTTTGTAAACATGGCTTTTACATTCATTACTGGTTGTAAAGGGTCATTTATTCAGTAAGTATTTATTATCTACTATGTGTTGGGTCCTGATTCAGGTACAGGAGATAAAACAGCAAATAAAGTTCATACATTAGAAGAAACAGGCATACATGAATTTATAAGTAAATATAACATGACGTCAAGTAATGAAGCAATTATTCTTCCTGTTTTATTTAGGAAAAGGGAATGTGGGTGGGGCTGCTGTTTTCCAGGGAAAGCCTCTCCCTTGCATTTGAATAAGGATCTTAATGATTGGAGATGGGGAGGCTTTTGGTGACTTGGGAAAGAAGCCTCCCAGGCAGATAGAGTGGGCCAGGTCCTGTTGGAGCCAGTTCAGTTTTATATGCAACCCCATGATACAGGGTTCTTGTGCTTCCAAAATGGAATGATCACTGAATGATCTGCCTTCATTTTTTGGAGGTTCAAGTGATGATAATGAATTGCAAGGAGAGCCTGCTATCACACTACAATCTCCTCATTAAGTTTTACATTAACACACTTAAAAATTGACATTTGCTGTTTTGTGTCCCAGGCCTATTTACCTTTGCATTCCAACAGCCTGAAAAGCCCTTTTTACTCCTTTTCCTATCTAATTTCTCCCAGATTTCAAGGTCTAATTTAAACTCTGCCTCCTGGGAGAATCATCCCAACCTTCTGACTGATGCTAAGTCACTCTTCTTGCTTTGTAATTGGAGATCTTAACCTAGGACTTCCCCGCCATCAATACATTGGTCTTCAGAGGAACCCGAACATTGTATGTGAAAGAGTTCGTGTGCAATTCTCTGCATGTTTTCCCAACAAGGGTGTTCACAAATCCCGTGAGATTTTAAAACGAATTTGTGACTTAAAAACGTTGAGAACCACAAGCATTCTTGGCCAGTGCTTCTCAAACATCAAATGTGCACATGAACTGTCTCTATTAAAATGAAGATTCCAATTCAGTAGCTTTGGGGTGAGGTTTGGTGCTGTTGGTCCCAGGACCACACTTGGTAAAAAGAGAGTAGAGTGTCATCAGCACGTGCTTGTGTACACTGGCACATTGCGCTCTGCCCCTTAGGTAGATTGCAGGTTTCTGGACAGCAAGGCCACTGCCAACTCTACTTGGCTCTTCTCCCAGGTAGGGACTAATAAACAGCCTACTGATGGGCCCGACAGGTGTTCTGCAGATATTAGTCTTAACTAGGCTTCTAACGCTACCACCAATTTTTCAAGGCTAAACTTTTCCAAAATTCAGAGTGGAATCTCCAAATTCCCAAAATCTCCCTGAAGCAATACTCTCTCCTCTCTTTCAGTAGTACAATCCCCTAACATACTGAAATCTATATCCATCAAATCTAAAAGCCATCATGTTTAGTACAGGGAATGCACTCATTTGGAAGGATAATTCACTAAATTAGGGCATTTTTTCCCTCTCACTGAAGGTGTTCGGTACAAGTAAATAATGTGGGGCATCAAAGGAACCAGGATAAATCAGTCAACAGTACCAGGCTCTCTCCGGCAGATTCTAGATAAACTGTTTAAAGCCCAGAAGTGAAGTCTCATTTAAAAAGAGCAGAGAGGGAGAGAAGGCCTCTAGAAGGTGAGGAATGGTGTACAAAAGTGAAAATATGGTTTTAGGATAAAATTCTCATCTCAAACAACTTGCCCGCTATATTTGCGCAAACTGTAAAATAAGTTATTTACTTAGTCCTGTGGAAACAAAGTGGTTTTAACAGCAGCGAACAATAAAGCAAATGAAAAAAAATTACATACAAGACATATGTGTAAGGAATGTCTTTATGTGTGCAAAAGGAATTTTTCATGTGGTATTTTATAAATATATACACACATATTATTTGGATTTATAAAATACCTTATGTAATGAAAACTATGCATAAATATTTATGAAATACCTTTTCTAAGTAGGTCAGTAACTTTTAATATTTTTCAATAAATTAATATATAAAATATATACATTAGTGCCAAATGGAACATATATTTTGAAATATGAACCCCAAGTTAAACTCTCAGGAATCTGGAATAGAATCCAGGTACCTGCCAAAGGAAACTTTGGACCAGTTGTCATTTGTAGAAAGGAAACAATGCCGGGGCTCTTATCTTCATGGACTGTTTTACTTGTCAAACTTCTAACATCCCTTCAGCAGAGTTTTGTATTTGACTTCCAACCTCATGGCCGTTTGACCTGCCAACTATTATTTTCTTTGAGGTTTTTTAACGCTCCACCCAAGTATTTTGCTTTCCAGAACAGTTGTGTCCGTTTCCTTTTCTCTTCACCTTAACGTCAGCCTCGGTTTACAACGTCGCCGGCTTAACATGCGCCCTCTGAGGTTTCAGACAGACCCAGGGCACCGCGGTGATGACCTGAAGCTGATAGCGCCCTGGAAGCCAAGATCCCCTGGAGGTTCTCTGCTTTGTGCCAGGATTTTCATTCAACCTGAACCAGGCCCGGAGAGTCCGAATCCCCCGGCTCCCAACTCCCTCCCCGGGCTGGCTGTGCGGGCTGGGACCTCACGCCGGAAAACACCGCCCTTTCCTGTCGCCTACTTCTTCCCCAGGCGGACGACAAGAGGAGGAAGAGAAGGAGAACGATAGAGAAAATTAACATTAATTAACCGGGTTCACGCTCGGCGCAGGGCGGGGCGTGCTGCGGCGCTGGCCGGGTGACCGGCGGGCGCAGGTGCCGCCAAGGGCGGGATGTTACGCTCCCGAGCCGGCAGCTGCGCCACTTGCGCCTCGTCGCGCGTCTGGGGCAGCCGCCACCCGCTTGCCCTAGCTTTAGGCAAATCCCTCTGAAAGACCCCGAGGGAGAAGAAACGCCTCCCTCTGGACAGGAAAAACCTGCAGCGTCTGCCGCTCTTGGCGTGCACACTCGCTCAGCCGGGAGCCCCTGGCGTCTGCAGTGTGCCAAATCCACTCTCCGGGTTTTGGCTGCAGCTCGAGGGGAGCGAGCTACCAACTGACAGAACGCGACCCTCCCCGTTCCCCGCCCGGACCGCGAGTGGCCTGGGGAACCGCGGCCAGGCGGGGAAGGTGGCGCGGTCAGGTGGCCCCGCTTCCCTTCACGGCTAGCGTGGCTTGTTGGGACCGGGAGAGGTGGGCGCACGAAGTTTAGTGCGCGTGCCCGGGATGCGGGCGGAGTCCTATTGTCCTCGGGCACCCGGGCGGCAGCACCCCGGGATCTCTGTTTGAGCCGAGAGTCCCGCGACCTTTCTTTGTGCCCAGGGAGCCGGACGTGGCTTCTCCTCAGAAGGAAGCCGCATCCTGGAGGTGGCGCTGGGACGGTAACAGCGAGCGCCTATTGTCCTCCGAGGCCCTGCCGGCGCCGCGGGCCCCGCAGCCGGTGACCCCCGAGCGCTCGCGCCCAGCGGCCGCCCAGCCCCGGCCAGGGCACAGGTAGCGCGGCCGGGAGAGTCAGCGCGGCCGCCCGCGCCCTCCGCCCCGCCCGGGCCCGCCCCCGCGCCGCCGGCCCCGCCCCGGCCCGCCCCCCGCAGGTTCAGTCCTCGCGTCCGGCCTCCGCTCGCTCAGTCTCGCCCGCACCTTCTCTTGCGGCCGCGGGGCCAGAGCGGGTGGCCAGCGCGGCGGAGGGGCCCGAGCAGGGGGCCGGGCCGGAGACCCGGCCGCCAGCCTGGGGCGCCTTCACGCGGTCTCGGAGCGGATAATGTTGTGAGCAGGCGCCGCCTCTGCCGACCCGGCTGGATCTGCGCGCCCCGGCAGGAGCTGCGGCGCCCGCGGGAGGCGTCGCGCAGCGGCTGGGATTCTCGGTGGCTGCGGTGAGTCGGTGCCAGCCCAGGGCTGCTTCTCTACCTGTCTGAGAGTCTGTCCGACCCGCGGCCGTGGCCGCTTCCGGCGTGAGCCCGTGTTAGGCTTGGAAACCAACAGGGAGCGGGCATACCGAGGGCATCGCTTTCCTAGCCGGTGTCCAAAGGACCGAGGGTGCGACATAAGGCAAGCCGGGAGGGGGTCGGGCGGCACGACCGGGACGCAGAGCCCCACTATTTGTGCTCACCACTTTTCGGGGTGGGGCTGCGCGGCTACATTGCACCCTCCAAGCCACTGAAAAAGCCATTCTGGGCGGGTATTGCGTTTTTCCATTTGAGAACAAGCCGCACTTGGCTACCGCGCCCCTCGCGTCGTGGATGGGCACCAGGGCCGCACATGGGTGCACCCTGCAGATCTGCTGTGGCAGTGCCCGCCGGGTGCCTTCTGTCTGGGCCGAGATATTGTGGATATGAGGCTCCAACCTGCAGACCTGGCAATGAATGTATGTGTGTGTGTGTGTGTGTGTGTGTGTGTGTATTTTTGACGGTGGTTTCTGAACAGCTGAAACGTTTACAAGATTTTTTTTTTTTTTGCCCTCTTTCTCCTTGAAACTAAGTGTCTTGACACAGACAAGTATCAGACATGTGAGGACGAGTGGATCTGGCCAGTCATTTTTTCGTTATGAATTATTATGGTCCATCCCCCTCTCGACTTTGGGAGGCATGTGTTTCATCTTATAAATAGAAAGTAGCATATTTTTTGGCAGGACCTCCTTTATACTGTGCAGTCTAGGAGAGGTCAGTTTAAAAATAAATATGCACTTGAATGTTACATTACCGAGAGTCAGGCTGTGGCTGGGACAAGCTCCGTGGACAGCAGCATCAAAGCCGGGAGCGCAGCTGTGTTGAAAGGAGTAAAAGCCCCAGAGTGCAGCCCAGGCTGACAGTCAAGTAATTACATTTTGTTTAAAGAAAAAAAAGTGAATGAATTAAAATGAGGGCGGGAATAGGAATGTCAAGAGGGTATTGCAACATGAATCTTTCTAGCCCTGGTGTATTTGGGGGAGTGGGTTGCTGCTGCGTGCTGAGGGTGTAGAAGGGTCTGGGGAGGGAACTGATGAATGTGTTAGGGAGATTCCCTCCCCACCCTCCAGATCTTAGTCCTCACACTGTCAGAGAGTTTCTTGGGGGTATTGCCTTTGAAAAAGAACAAAAATTAGGAGAGTAGCAGATGTCTGTATTTTAATAGTAAAGCCAGTCTTAGGGACTTCCCCTTAACATCGCAGAGAATAAAAAAGCTCACTAGGAAGCATTGATGATGCCCCAGGGGTATCCTTAAGACGATTTAAAAGGCTCGTGAAATGTTCTAACGTATAAAAGAACTTTCATCTTACAACCAGGAGACGCAGCTTCTCTTCTTTTCTGGACAGTTCCAGAAGTCTTCTCTTTGATACCACCTGTATTTTGTATGAGCTCAAGCTAAGAATAAGCTACACCGGTTTGTGTGTGACACAAACCCTTTTCAGAAAAGATTCAAACCCTCGGAACTAAGTTAGGGCAGTTGGGAAATGTTTACCACTGTCACGCGTGAAATAAATGACGAAGGCTGCTTATATATTCAAGGAATGGTTGCAAGTTCTTCATTAAGTCTCCCAAAGAATGTAGGTTTCCCAATAGGCCTCACCCATTGACTAAAACACTCAGCACCAGCCTCTGGGCTCACCGATAAGAACTTGAGAGGGGAAATTTGGAAGCGTTTCTGGACCCATGGCAGTTTCTGTTTTCTAGTGGTATCATCTGCTAGAGATTTACATTATGAATTCCATGATTGGAACATGGTGCTGAGGCTGTGGCAGTTACAGAATTGAAGTAAGATGAGCTCCCCCTTCCTTCAGTCTGAGCAGTGAAATTCTGTTTTCTGTCTCAATAGAATATGTAAAGGCAGCTAGAGCAATAAGTATTGCACATTTTTTGTTTTTTTATTGCAAATTTAAGTGTGGTGCAAGATGAATAAATACAAAGCCATAACCATGATTGCAGAAGGACTCACATGAGTGAGTTTGCCCTGTGTTTCAGTTTTTCCTTTAACATGGTGTTTTGTTTTATGTCCAACATGTTCACAAAAGCTGCCCTTTTTCACTTATAAAATTCTTGGTATTCAACAGTGTTGGGGATAAAGTTGCTTTAACCTATATAACTCCAAGATTTTTTACCAGGCTATAAATTTTTCAGCTCTTTGCCCCATTAGCCATAGCATTTATCCAGTGGATGGAATATAATTCATAACCTGAAAACCTCCAAGAAGTCTACTCTGATTTGTTATTATTATTAAGGTCCTTGCTTTTAATCGGATTTCATCTAGTTCCAGCCTGATTTCTTTCTAACCAGAATCCTGTGGACCTGTTTTTCTTTTAATTGATTGAATAAGAACTTAAATCTATTTTTAAACATGGTATATTTGCCAGAGAACAAGTATAGCCATTTGAAACTACTAGATAAAGCCAGCCACAAAATCTTCTGCACCTTACCAAGAATTCTCTTAATATATCACACTGCTCATTACTTTGGATGTTAAAAGTACTTCCTACATGGAGCCCCTTCTGAGTGCCAAGTACTCTTCTTAACCCTTTATTTCTATGAACTCATTTGTTTCTGACAATTATCTTATGAAAGAAGAACTGTTTATATCCTCATTTTACAAGTATGGAGACTAAGGACAGACCAGTCATATAACTTACCCAAAGTTGTACCATAAGGGGAATACCTCCACATGCATATGCAATGTAACAGCACAGTATGTGCATGCGTGAGTGGCTAGTCCTGCATGCAAGCTGTTTGGGTTAAGGGGATGGGAAAGAACCCTGAGGTTATGAAGCTTCCCCAGGTCAGATTGCCTGGGCACATGTCCTAGCTCTGGTACTTAACACTTGTGTGACTGGGCAAGTTATTTAGCCTGTGTACCTCACTTTGTCAATTGTAAAATGGGGATGATATGTTTCCCTGAGGATTAAAGGAATTAAAAAATACAGCGTACTTAGAACAGTGCCTGGCCAGACTAGGCACAATGAAAGGTTGATGTTTTCATTGTTGCTTTTGTTGTTTTCCTACATGCTTAATACTGGTTTCATTTAATATGCATAACTATTCTTTGAGATAGATAGTATAGTAGCTTCCTCTTCTCCATGGTTTTACCTTCTGGGATTTCAATTACACAATCAATCAAGGTCCAAAAATAAGTGAATACAGGAGAATAAGATATCTTGAGAGAGACCACATTCATATAACTTTTATTATAGCATATTGTTATAATTTTTCTATTATTATTGTTAATCTCTTACTGTGCCTAATTTATAAATTAAACTTTATCATAGGTATGTATTATATGTATAGGAAAAAAATAGTATACGTAAGCTTTGGTACTGTCTGAGGTTTCAGGCACCCATGGGGTGGGGAAGAGTCTTGGAACGTATACCTCAAGGATAAGGGAGACTATTGTATTGCTCTTCTTCTCCAGATAAGAACACAGGCTCAGAAAGCTTTAGTAACTTGTCCAAGGTCACACAGCTAAGTAAGCAGAATGAGAATTTGAATTCTGGTCTGTTTGACCTTGTACTAAGTACCACACCCAACCAGGGGGAAAGAGAGGCATGGAAACTATTACGTCTTATTCTTGGTATGTCTTTTGGCCTCCAGCAAGGAAGTCATTTCTTGTTACCCTGTATCTCATGTGGAAGATGATAGTAATTGGCAGCCTCAGGGAATACTCTGTGAATTGTTTTATTATTAAAGATGGTTCAATCCTACATGTATGGTAACATTCTTTTACAGTGGATCCGGTATGAAAACTGCTAAAGTTAACATAAGCAATTTCATTTATTCTATAAATGAGATTTACTAGGTGAAAATATGAGACTTTGGAATGAAGAAAGCAAGTTATATCATAGCCAGGGATGAGGAATTTGGGGGGCCAGGGATGAGGTAGAGCTCTAGTGCAGACCATATCTTTGTTTCCAGGTTCTAGAGCATCAGGGGTGCAGGGTCCAGTAACCACATCTGGATAGTCACCAACTTGAGGCCAGGAGCCCCATCCGCAGTGCGTGGCCCTTCAGTACCTGGCACTCAGTGGACATTTAATACATGTTTGGTGCTGGCATTGCCCTAAGAACTGAACAAAGGAGGAGCCACAGGTAAGGTGGGCAGGAAGGCTCTGGGCCCTGTCGCAGTTCTGCACATGTCCCGGACGCTGCTAGATAAGCTTCTGGCGTGAAAGATAGAGCAAAGAGGCCTTTGAAACCCAGGGAAGTGCTCTGGGTAACCCATGTGGCCTGCTAGGCCTCCACTGCCTTTGATACTCTGGGTTTGTGATTAGCTGTGGGAGTCTGCTCGAGGGCTGCTCAGACTGAAGTGGAGGTTCTGGAAAGGACAGCTCGAAATAACTCACGTTGCCTCAAAACCCAGAGTAATAGCCTTGGAGCTGTCCAACTCCATTTGGAATCTCCTCTTCTCCTGCCCCCACCCTTGAAAGGCTGCAAAACAAAACAACACCCCACAAACCAGAATAAATAAGTAGCCAGATAGTTCTACAGCAACAGTCTGGTGTGTTTCTTTCCTTTTAGAAGAAAGCTTTCCTTGGCCTTGATATACTTCAATGCCAAATTTCACCAGAGTCGCATGATGATGGACTGAGTTTGACAGTACCTCTGGTGGTAAAGAGATTTTCAAACTTTAACCATATAGTTTTATAACACGAAGCATGACACTGACATTAAAATGATTACTATTTCTAAATAGCTAAGCAAACTGAAAGCTGACAGGTTTCAAACTACTGTTTGCTTAGTCCGTACTGCTTGCTTATGTCATGAATTCATAGTAGAATTCTAGAATCCCAGATTTAAAATTAAAAAAAAAGAATTTTCAGTGATTTGAGTTTTATTTGCATATTTGAGAAAGTTAATATTAGTCTTCTAGCCTTTGGCTCTTTGTTAAACAGTGTTGCAGAGATCACACACCTGTAATTAGCTAGCAGGGCACCACCTAAAGTGTACATGGAGACATGAACCGCATCAGAAAAGGATTCTGTGGGACCCTAGTTTGATGAAGGTCTCTTTCTGCAGGACTTTTCAGAGCATAAGCCAGTATGTACAGAGTTTCTCAAGTAGTTTTGCCCACAGCAGCTGCAGGACTAGCCTGGCAGGAAACACGCCCTGGGAGATGCAGAGCAGAAGCCACAGACTGCTGTGTGCCCTGCAGAGCTGAAGGAACCCAGGGACATTTTAAAGAACCACAAGCTGTATAGGAAGAGAGTCCTAAGAACACACCAAAAGATTCTGGCAAACACCCAATTGTTCTGCTGTTTGATAAAACCAATGCAGAATTAAATAGGGGACAATCAAAAGATACTTAAAGGACTAGAGATCAACAAACATAGGTTCTGGTCTTAGCTCTTATGCAAATTATGTAACTTTGACCCCTCAGGGTCTTTTTCCCATCCCTAAAATGTGCCATTTGGTGCAAGATCATCTCAGATAATCTCTAGCTCTAGATTCAGCGAGCCAGGATCAGTGGCACCTATTACTGTAGCTATCTTACTAATAATAATGTAAGGCCCTGGGTTGAAAAACAGACCAGTGCAGATCTCTGGCAGAGCAGCCTGAGCAAGCGTGGAAGGCGGGGAACTTCAAAATCTGGCCTCTATTTAGACGGCTTCCACCTTTGGGAATCCGTCATGTCCTAGTGACATCTTGAAGGTCCTATTTGTAGACACATCATGCCAGTGATAGATCACCATCATGTGTTTAGTTGAAAAAGACTTGTTTTGTTCAAATACATCGTAATCATTTAGGCTACACATATTTTTAAAACAAGCAAAGGCATTTCTGGTGAAATGTGGCTTTGCCATTTCGGAATGTGTTTGATTTCTCTCCCCTTTATTTATTTTTAAAACTTTATTTTTGCCAAGGGTCAGTTCAGACTTAAAACATTGATTTTAACACAGCAGGAGATGAGGCTCCAAGCCTTTGACTGACCAGCTAGTCACAAGGCAGATCCCTCCCCTTCTCTGAGCGGGCTCCGTCCCCTCCTCTGTGAAGAAGTGGGGGAGGCCAGAGGCAGTGGGTGGATGTTCTCGAAGCTTCCTCCTGACTCTAAACTGTAATCCCATTCCTCTTTTCCCTCGTGTCAGAGGTGTTTGTGCAGTGCTTTGTACCTTCTCCTGTCTTGACTGTTATTGTTTAAATTATGGTTTATTGATTCATGTGGCTGCCTAACTGGACTTCCATCTCCTTGAAAGTGGGGACTGAATCTAGTTTATCTTGGCAGTCGTCCTTATTACAACAGGACTTAATGAAAAAGCGAGCAGTCTAGTCCTTGCCATATTATCTGATTCTTCCAGTAGCATCATCATCTTAGTTGTTACCAAGTCAGAAATCGTTATCACTTTCCTTGCTTATTTTCAAGTCCTGCTGTAGTACAGTTATTCCTTCCCAGACTACAGAACATTCACCTGCAAGGGGAGTCACCCCTAGTCCTTGCTTGTGATGATGATGATCATCCAAGGGCACTGTGGAAATCAGTCAGGCCCCCACTGGAACCTTCTCAAAGTCTTCTCAGCTGAGAGTCTTTCTCATGCCCCGGGGTGAATTGTGGCAGCCTGGCACCCACGTGTGCACTCAGATCGCAGAATAAGGGGAGTTGTATTTCCTAGTGCTGCCTGGACCTCTCGCCAGCTGTGACTGTGTGAGCCATTTATTTATTGGTGTATTTACTTGGCATACGTCTCTCCATGGTGGAGTGCGTCATTGCCATGGCCTCAGTTTCTAGAATAGTGCCTGGCCCATAGTAAGCCCTCTGTAGGTGTTTGTTGTTGAATGAATACCTGAGGGACCAGCCAGTGCTGGTGGAAGGCTCCCTCCAAAGCCTGCCTCTCACTGCGTGCCTGTCATAGCACCAAACTGGAAACTGTTTTCTTGCTCTTAGATGACTTCAGAATGGAATGTCTTCCAAAATAGTGTTGACTGTCGGCCTTACATGAAGTGTGGTGTCAGTTCATGCTGGTGGGCGGGCTTCGTTCTGTCTTCCTCGAGGGCTCTCCCTTGGGGGAAGGTGGTGCTTCACTTGCCAGCCCGGCAGCGCGAGCTGTAGAAGTATCTTACGGTGGCATGGGGAGGAAAACAGGACTTCTTTCAAATTCCAGTTTTTTTCTCAGAATAGGGAGTTAAACTATCGGAACCAGAATATTTGGGAGTCTTTCACACGATATTTGAAACGATCAGTTTCAATCGCTGCGTCCATTGATTCGGGCTCATTGCCTGCCAGGTCTTTGCCAGGCACTTGTTGATGTGCTTTGTCTCCTGAGAAGAATCGCCCCATCACTATTTCCACTTCCCAGATGAGAAAACTGAGGCTTCTAAAGGGAGTCACTGGCGCTGCTCGGGACCCTTAATTTAATACCAAGAAGAATGCAAAAGGATAATGAAAATTGTATAAGCTGAGAAAAAGTATTTTGAGGATAAGAGTAGTCTTACTTTATTTTTAAGGTTACATTTTTTTCTTGAAATTTCGTAGAAGCTGGATGTTTCTTATACTAAGAATCCCAGAGCCCTAACATTTCACAGATGGAAGGGACCTTATCTCAGCCCCACGCTCTCATTCTGACGTGATAAGACGGAGGCCCTAGGGAGTTCAAGCGACATGCACGGGAGCATGAATTTTCATTCTTGGCCCAGCTCTCTTTCAAACTTTGTTTTTTCAAGCCGAGGAAAAGAAAGAAAATCTCAAGCCCAATATATGAGCAGATAATAACATAATTTCTTTGGTTAAAGAGGAGAGAGGTTGGCCCTACTTATTAAGTATTTAAAGAAAATAACAATATGCCCATCTGTATTTTCTCTTATCTCACACATCACTGATTCTGGTGGGGTCTGTCCAGAGAACCTCAGATGGCTGTAGCTTTTTTCCCAGGCTGTCAGCACACAGCAAGCACGTGGTGGACTAAAATGCTCAGGTCCACTTTTATAAGAACTTGCCAGCCCTCGCCTGCCCCATTGTGTGCTAATGGGATTATATCATTAATTTTAACCCAAACGCAGGACTGCCCATTTATCACCATTCAGTTTATTCCTGTGGGTGTCATCCCGCCCCTGCTCTCATCTGTCAAGGTAGTTTCGGACCCAGTTTGTCGTTGGCACATTGAGGCCCTCCCCCCTTGTCTCATGATATCTGTAGGTTTGATGAGTGTGTCTTCTGTGTCTTTCAAGTCAGTTGGCCTGTGGATAACATTTCTTTGATGCTTGGCTAAAATCAGCCTATGACAAGTAATCGACCCATTGGCACAGTCCTGTGTCCCATTGACAGAGGAATTAACCTCTATTCAAGCCGCTGGTAGGAATCTCTTCTAATTGTGGAGATTGTTCACAGGGTGGATACAAACCATTTTAGCTTCATCTGCAACCATTTTATTGATTACTGATACAGACAACATGTAAGGAGAAAATGAAAGTGGTTATTTTGGCAATTAGAATGGTTTCCCTCCACACCTTATTTTAATAGATAGTCTGGTTTTTCACTTGGGAAAAAGATAAAGCCTTGTGTTTGCATAACACTACAGATCTTCACACTCAGCTCCTATAATCTCCTGTGGTTATGATAGGGTTTGGTGCCATTATCTCCATTTTACATGGGAGGTAACTGGGACCCAGATGTGTCAGGGTTCTTGCAGGGCTGGCTCAAAGTTTCACCCCAGAAGGCCTGGAACAGCAGTGACATAGATGTTTTGTTGACCCATGCAATAGGCGTTGTGTTTGGTAGGTGTTTCAGTAGGTTTTTTGTTTTTTCCAAGTATCTGATCTGTGCTAGTCACACACTGATCTTCAGAACAACCTTTTCTATAGAATGTCCACTGTAGTTTATTGAGGTTCCCTTGTATATTCTATTTGTGTAAGCCAAGTTCCCCCCCTTAGCCCATTTCCTTTTGAAAGGAAGGGTCAGAAGAGGAGGCTCGTTTTTCTTGGGCCTCATTCTTTAAGTTTGACTTAAACGTTATATAACCAATGAGTCTGAATTCAGGGGAATGTACTGTCAAATTTTCCTTGAGTCTTACCTCTCTAAGATACTATTTGCACGTTGCAGTCATGAATAGAAGTCATTTCCCTTTCCAACAGCATGTCCACAAATACTTGCCTTAATCCTAGAGATCTGTATGATCCTGCAGATTTACTCTGGCTTGCGTTGATACACTGTTAAATCATTACCCTGCTTGGATAGAGGAAGGTTAACATGTCTTATTGATGGAAAAATAAAAGAAAGCCTTTGCCACAAGAAAAGAGGCGACAGCTTCCTCATTAAATGATTTGTTTTGGTTTGGTTTTTTCTGTAGGAGTCATATTAATAGAAAGACTCCATCTTGCAGTTTCAGCAGGGCAGGCAGTGTTAAAGAGGAAGAGTTGCATCAGTCTTTTTCAAGCAGCTTTCTCATTTGTTTATTCATTCAACAGACGTTTATCCAGCACCGGCTATGAACAAGACACAGTTTTTTCTTCCAGATGGCAGCCTCATAGGGGAGAGAGTCGAATGAGTAGTGATTACAGGGCAGTGTGGGTGGGTGTTAGGCAGTTGGTGGGTCTTAGGTGCACACAGGTGCTGTGGGAGCTGGTAGGGCATGTCCCTGCAGCATGGGTGGCCCCCAGGTTGCTGAGGTGGGCCTCACAAATTATTTTATATTATCTCCAGGCTACAAGGGCAGGCCTGCCCTGAAAGGGTTTTAAGAGGAGAGTGACAAGGTTACGTGAGGATTCTGGAGCGCTCGGCCTGGTGTAGGTCAGGAGGTAAAGTGGAGGGATGGGGGAGGTGCATGTCCTCACGCAGAAGAGAGATCACGGGGCCAGAAGTAAAGTGGAGGCAGTGGGGGTGCACGAGGGGACCAAGGGAGGGACAGTCCACATAGACTGGTAGGATTGCAAGGATGGGGGGTGGGGAGACAGCTGGACTTTGGATTCAGGTGACTTGCTGTCACTTACTAAGAGAGCAAAGTGCAGGAGGCAGATGCCTGGGGCAGGCAGGGGGAAGAAAGATGGCAAGTGCCATCTGGGACAAGGTGAATATGGAGCATCTGAGGGAGGCAGAGTAGAGAAGTCTGGAATATAAAGGGAGGAGTGTCCAGGGCTTCTCCAGCTATCTGGGAAGGGCCACTATTGTTTGTTTGCTTGTTTTCTTGTTTCATGATGCTACTGTGCATGGTGAATATGCAGCTTGGGCTACACACAACCCCCTTGCAAGTTCAACAACCCGCAGCTCCCAAACTTGCCAAAAGCCTATTCAATGAGGAGAAACCCACTGGTCACGTGCTTGATTGTTACAGCAATGTCAAAAAGTTTCTGAGAGCTTACTTTCAATTTCTGTACTTATCTCATCATGGAATGGCCCTGGTCCATGGACCCACTTTGAGTAGCACTGGTCTAGACTTAAATAGGTCTGTGGGGCATGAAGATACTGATTTGGAAGTTACCATCAGAGAGGTCGTTTAAGCCATGTACAGTGGAATTGTTGAGGGGTGGTGGATGGGCAATGATCCAACCTTGTAGACATGCCAACATCTAAGGCTTTTTCTGTAAGGACTCAGTTAATATTTTAGGCTTTGAGGACCGCATGTAGTCTCTGTCACAACTAGTCAACTCTGATCTTTTAGGGCAAAAGCAGCTGTACTAGGGTTTTTCAACTTCACTACTAGATTTGAGGCCAGGTAACCCATTGTTTTCGGGGTTTGTCCTGTGCATTGTAGGACATTTAGCAGCATTCCTGGCCTCTACACGCTGGATGCCAGTAGCACCACCACCCCAATCATGAGAATCAACAATATCTCTGGACTTTGCCAAATGTTGAAATCACCCTCAGTTGAGAACCACTGAGTTATGGACAGTACACAAATGAATAGGCACAGATGTGTTTCAGTAAAACTTTATTCTCAAAAACAGGCAAGGGGCTGGGTTTGGCCAACTACTGTAGTTGGTAGACCCTTGTCCTAGGGATGGGCAGAAGGAAAACTAAAAGAGTTTATTCAGTAAAATTTGAGGGACGTCTGTGTTCCCAGCTCAAGAGGAGGTTCTGTAAGTGATCCAGAATAAAGAGAAAGAGACTTTTATCAGTAGTAGCTCTTGTTTGTAGCACTTTTACTTACCTTATTCTTTTTGAGTTTACCACCTACCTGGAGATATCAGATGTTAAAATCACAAAACCAGAAAACAGGAAAATAGTAAATCACATAATATAAGCTCTACAGAAACTCTAAGAAAAAACCTCCAAGCAAGGCAGTAGTGAGGCTGGATTACGTGAGGTGAATTAGAGACTTCCTCCAGGAAGGAAGTGACTGAAGCAGGTCTCAGAGGATGTTATGAATAGTGTTTGATGGGAAGAAGGTGGGAGAACAGTCCATGTAAGGAACACAGGGTTCTTAGTTTCAGAAAGGAGGGAAGTGCAGTGTCAATAGCGAGGGAAGGCAGCTATTGTCCCTGGTGAAAGCCGCGTGACTGTGCGCTGTCCCATGCATGGGCTTCCTCTGGGAAAAGCATTAACAGCACTTAAGTAACACTATTTTCTAAAAACAGGATGTTTGTTTTTCTCCTTGAGGTTCAGGGGACTTTCTTACTTTAAAATTGTAATTTTTTTTACTTTAATCACAAAGTCCAGAACCTTTGTTAAGATTCTTTTTGACAATAGCAAAAATACTGAAAAGTCCTAGTGAGTTAGAGCTGGAGGGGCCTGTGTCTAAGACGCTTTTTACTCCTTCTTGGTCTCTGACAAGTCAGGTTAGCATCTCTACCTCTTATCGATCTTGAGATCTTAGCGCGTCATTTCCTCTTGGTGCAGCTGGACATCAAGACAGAAAAGTCCTCAGGGTGGCAGTCCTCACGGTATCAAATCGGCAGTGGTTCATGAGTGCAGATGAAATCCCAGCTTCTCCACATTTTGGTTGATTGCCAGAGACATGGGCTTCATCTAAGACTGTTTCTAAAGAGGTGTATTCTGAGTGTGACATGAGATAATACTTACCTGCTGGCCCATAGCAAGCGCTGAAATGTTGGCCATTATTCTTCACATGTAAATTCCTTAGAGAACCAGGCATTTCAGATTTGCCACTTTCTCAAGAGCCTCTGCAGACTTGCGCTACAGAGTAAACCATGTGCAGGGGGATTGTTGAGGGGTGGGGGAAGGACAACAGCCAGGAGCAAACCAACCCATCTCTCATGACAGAAGGTCTAGCAGGCATTATGGATTTAACACTTGTGAATTTGAAGTTCACTGTGTGTCATGTGTTGCGGGAAGCAGAAAGATGAATGAGACCCAGCTCACGCTCACAGAAGAGCTTTCAGCCTAGTTAGAATGAATGAATGAATTCATTCATTCATTCAACAAATATATGTGTGCAGACAAGTATACAAATACTACCAGGGAATCTGCCATGGAAGTGGTTGAAAATGGAATGGCTACCACCAGATTCCAAATATACCCAGTGCTGGCGGCTATGGTGAAGAGAAGCTATGGTTTCAGCCCATCCAAAAAGCACAGATGATTGTAGAGGGCCCTAGCAGGATGTCAGGATAGCATGAAAATCCTGTATCTGTCCCTTCACCCTGTCAGAGAAATGGAGTATTCAAGGGACCTAAATTTGAGGTTGTGGCATAAAGGCAAAAGACTAGCAACTTGGTTAAAGTGGTCTGGGTCGAGTGACTGTAATCAGAATTTCTGGACACCGTCGACTTATTATTTTGGATCCTTTGATTTTACTATTGCCAGAAGTGGAGTTTTGCATGGAATAATTGCTGACTTAAAGATTAGTAGTTTGTTGAGGGCAACGAAATGGCTTTACAAGTTCCTTGCTTTTGAGCAGAGTTTAGAATGAATATCCTGGCTGAATATTGCTGAAAACTTCAGGGTCAAGTTCTTTTCCTTTATGGATATTGGCCTTGTAGACCAAGTCGGATCCACTAGTTAGGGAAGCAGATGAATAGTTCACAGCAAGGGCCTTGTTAGATTCATGTACACCCAGGGTGCCTGCTGGGTGCTTCTGCCCAGCCCCGAGGCTGAGTCCCGTGGAAAACGAGTCGTGATAAATGCACCAGGCGTGAAAGAACCTGCCCTCCTCCTGCTTTGTTGTAACTGTCAGGGATCTATGTCCTCATTGAGTCCTCCCCAATAACTCATTTTTATAAGAAGAAAGGTCCTAATGGCCTGTCTTCAAAAGTACAGACTTTGTACTTTGTGAGGTGGATGTTCTGGCTTCTAATTTTGGTCTTTCAAATTAGATTCTATAAATGAGAGGTGTGTACACAAATTAGGAATGAGTCTCCCATATGGTAACTGTGGGTCTCTATATATTCAGGGCTGTAAAGAACAATAAATTGAGACTGTAGCTGAGTCATAAACGAGAAGTCCATTTATAAATAATGGAAGGTGAAATGTCAGACTTTGAGAGTGGGTTTGTAAAATACTGCCTGCCTAGTCTGGCTAAGTTCATTTGCATGACAGCACCCAGCAGCTGGGAACCCAGCTAATAGTTTCACAGTCTTATGGCATAGAGCTATGTCCTCAGTTTAGATGCTATGGGGAGAGGATAAAGAATATAATAATAGAAAAGGCATCTTCCTATCTTCTCAAATGGGTGGAGTAAAACAAACTAAAAATACTAAAAGTGTTCTGCTGGTTGCTGGATATTCATTCTTTGGTTACATTGATTTCTGTCCAAAAATTTCATTTAAGTTCAAGGCTAAATTTCTAATACTAAAATTTTTTTGCTTGAATTTTAAAATTCTTCATCTGATTTGGAGCAGCCCTCCTCCAGAGGTTTGCAAAATGACTGGCATGAGTGCCGAGGTCATAGTAATATTTTAGTGTTTTTGATCCCAAAGGTCAGCTAGTCATCTCTATGCTGGTAAAAACACGGCCGTGTTGGAACAGAAAGCCTCTTTAAGGGAAAGTCTGTGAGTATTTTTATATGGGAATGTGACTTGGGACCATAAGGAAATTGGCAGTGATGGTGTCCCCATCTAGGAGACTCAGAATGAACGGGGACATGATCACCACCCTTTGCACACTGTCAGGGAGCGTCAGGGTGACTTTCCTTCTCTGTGAGGTCCTCATCCAACATCCATACTTACTGTGCCCTCCTGGCCCTCCCCATAGCAGCCCATTCCAACCTTCAAGAAACCTGGGTTCTTCCTTGGAAAAGCCAATATCTGTCTCCTTGTAATTCCTGCTTGGTGGCTCTAGGGCCTCCCAGAACAAGTTAATCTCTTTCTCATTACAATTAAATGAATCCTTCAGATCCCTAAAGATTAGTTTTCCCTCTCTATTAGTTTTCTTTAAGCTGCTCTACTCTCTCACCTTCTTCTCACGTGTCCCGACCGAGTTCTTTCATCTCCCGGGTGCTGTCCTCAGAACATGTGGGCTCATGTTCCAGGTCGCCTTTGTCCCTTCTAAGTGTGGAGCCCAGGGTCAAATATGGTTTCCCTGGGGGCTGCACACAGTGGAATTATTGTCTTCTCCTGGTTGACAGTGGAGAGAAACACCCCAAAGATGGTTGGGGAGGTGGTAGAGGGTGCTTGGCAGAGTCATCATCCTTCCCTAAACCTTCACGTTGGTCCAGATGTGAAAGAGGAATTGCTGAATATCTTGGCACGGGGCCCAGATCGTGCAGGGGTGCTGTGGCTGGTGCTAGAAGGAAGGCTGCCGAGATACATACTGTGCTGAGGCAAAGTGAAAAGTGACGGAGTGTCCTTGAAGGACGTGACGACCAAGCTAGAAAGGGGATGTGGTGCACGGGCTCACGTCCTGCAAGGAGGAGAAAGGTCCCTCAGGACAGTAGCATCCCTCACCCCATCTGCCCCTGTTTTCATACATGTGTGTTTTATATTAACATTGCAAGATGCAATTTCTTGCGAGATGCAAGAAATTTTTTCACCCTTTCTCTCCACTAAGAATTAATCTAAAAACAATTAGTAGGCAAACCAAACATTCCTTTCTTAAAATAAATGGATTTTTTTTATTTTTATTTTTTTTAAATCCCAACCTCTTTGTTCTTTTCAGAGACCTGTGAGTGGCCAATCCAGTCAACTCTAAGTAATTTAGGAACTGAGTTTTCAGTCTGTTATGATTCCTGGCTTTCCCACCTCTTGGCTGCTGCCCTGTTTTGGTATTTTCAGCATCGTTCTGTTTGCCAAAAGGATGGTAAGGAAATGAAGCAAAGGAACGTTTCAATTATTTTCTTAATTGAGTTATTATTGCCATGATTATTTCTATCAGTATCACTGTCATTTATGCTTAAGTCAGTCACAAGAAACTAGAATTGCCAAGCCTAGTGCGGGGATGACAACTTGACTCCCTGCCTTTCTTACCAAAACTGTGGCTCTAACTTTCTCTCAGGTCCTTTTGTGTTGTGAAACCCTTGGATTTCTCATAAGTACCTGTAAGTGGGAGTGTGATTGTTTGCAGCACGACTCTGTGCCTTCACGTCTATGTGCTGGACATTCTCTCTCACCTTGACAGAGGGTATTTGACTGGCGAGCTGGACCCTTTTGTTGGTGAATCTTTTCACTAGTTCCTTGTTTTCTAAGGAATCTAACTTCCCCGATGAATGTTATCGCATGTGTCATCTAAGAGGAGCAAACCGTGTCCTAGAACTAGGAGAAAGGGGCGAGCAGTCTTGGAAATTTCAAATTTCAGGGTCAAGGGAAAGGAAGGGTTTCTGAGAAAGGGCTGTACATGGGAACCCTTTGTCTGTCCGTCTGTCTGTCTGTCTGAAGATTTGGGGATGATAGCAGGAGTAGGGGAATTATAGCCACGCTAGAAAGCTGGAGAGACACGTAAAGTGGAGACTCGGATGCAGAAAGGGACTCAGGGTGGGGAAAGGAGAGGCCCCAAGTGTGGCTGCCCAGTACCCTGGGATGGCTCGATGCAAACGAGTTAATGCTGGTGGTAGGGTCTTTACTATACACAAAGCTACAGTTCTCTTCCTCTGGCTCCTGGGGCACCCAGGAGGGCTCACCCTCTGTCTGATAATTCACTTCTGGCCTGTAAGCCCTTCCTGTTAGCTCTTCCTTTTCTCTTCTCTCCTCTTCCCGCTCCTACAAGCAAGTCCATGTCCCTTCTGGGCAGAGAGCAGAGCCCCGGGGTGGTCCTGACTCAGGCTCTCCTGCCCTGTCTGACTGATTCCCGGCCCTCTCTCCTGCCACGTTGGTCGGCCACCAGCAGCCTCCTGGAACACAAG
>CAUYRT010096638.1:0-19148 GCA_963574885.1 Lepilemur ruficaudatus
TGCTTCAGACTGTGTGTGCTCAGCTCTCTATGCCATTGAGAATGTGGAGACTAATTTGCCATTAGCCATGCAACTTTTTCAAGGAGTTCTTACGTTGGAGACTGCCTATCATATGGCTGTGGCACGTGAAGATTTAGACAAAGTTCTGAATTACTGCCGTATTTTTACGGAACTATGTGAAACTACTGTGTTCCAAGCCCCAGAACACTTTTAGGAATTCAATAAACATTTGCTGAATGAATAGATACAATGTAAAATGCCTTTTTATATTTGCCATTTTAATTTTGTTACAGTGTTTTACCATGTAAGTCAATAATTGCAATTTGCCTATATTGGAATTATAGAAATTATAGAAAGTCAGAAATGGAAATAAGAATAACAATAATAGCAACAGCAATAGCAGTAGTAGCACAGAGACTTTTTTGAGTGCTTATTGCATGTCAGGCACTGGCCCAAGTACTTGTCTCGCTTCATGTGATTCTGATACCAACGATAAAAGATAGTTACTATTATCATCTTCACGCTACAGGTTAGGATACTGAAGAGCAGAAGTTTAAATTACTTGGAAAATAAATATGTAAACTCATATAGTCAAGCCTCTCATTTCAGAGACACAAAGAATTAAATCGACATTCCTAAAGCCATACAGCAAGATCGTATGAGATCTAGAATTATAATCCAGATCACCTGATATGATCCCACGCACCTTTCTGTACTATCTGTGTCATACCTGTGTCATTTATGACTAAGTTCAGGGTACATTTTAGTATATTTGAAAATGCCATAGTGATTCTAAGAAGAGTTTTAAGAAGATAAGCAGTGTAAGATATAGTCAGACCATATTATTAAATATCACCAATTCAGATGTTCATTTTTTTTTCTATTTAAGAATGAGCAAGGTAACTGGGTCACACAGATGGAATCTGAACTTCAGAAAAGTAGCATAATATTAAAAGCCCATTTAAGAGCCCATTTTATAGAAACATGTGTTTCATCTGACAGATATTTACTGAGAATCTGCAAGTGCCATAAACTCTAAAAATGCTAATGATAAAACTGTAAACAACATAGATCCTCATAGTGCTATGGTTAGGGCTAGCACAGAGACATGTGCAATCATCGCTGAAAATCAGAGTCATTAGCTCTACGTTTGGGAGAAATACAAAGGGATCTGCAAGTATCGGGGGAAGATTAGAAAGTACAACAGAGGGTGGAGATCAGTGCTTCAAAGAACTTCTTTGTGGAAGATGTTAACCAAGAACCTCATCTCTGCTGGGCACTGCTCAAAGTGCTGGAGAGAGAACGATGAGCTAGATACAGCCTCTGTCCCCAAGGCCGGTGCCATTTAGAGAGGGGAGCTGGATGATACTCAGTTCTCATGCAGTGGAATATGCACTACAATAGAAATACACACCAAGAGCTAGGCAGCACAGAGGCAGGCACTGTGAATGGAGACAGAACATTTGGGAAAGATTGCACTCAAGTGGTGCCATCTTCATCTGGATCTTAACATAGATAAATAAGGGTTATCCAGAGCAGGAGGGAAATGATGGTGCTTTCAGAACAAGAAGTGCAAGGACATTTAGGTAAAACAGAACATAATAGAATACCCAGATCCTTGAATTGCTGCTTTCCATTAGGCTAAAACAAAGGTGCTTTCCTTTGTCTAAAATTTCATTGCCGCAGATTGCTTAACAGAAGGTCACTTAATGTATCTCTAAACCGAAAGAATTCATGAGTTAATTCACAAAATATCTGCAATAGCCAGAAAAACCACTGCCTCCTTATGTTGACATTACTAACAGCACTAGCACTTGCTGCTCAGGCCAGCTGGAGGGTTGGGTGTTGCTGCTCAGGTAATGCTCACCAACTGATGTCCTGCCAGGAGCAGTGTTGCCAGGTTCCACAAACAAAATCTTAATGTTCCATCAGCGTCGAATGAGAATTATAGTCATTAGTTAAATAAAAGAACCATTAGGTAAGGAGCAGAACGAACAACACACAATCCATCAATTTGGTGAATGTTGTCAGATGGATGCTAGGTGCTGGGCAGCTGTGCATCCAAGTAGACAGGAAAAACATTTATGTCCTGTGCCTAATGCAAGAGCACAATACTAAGTTGCTATAAGCAGGCGTCTGGTGTTGAAGTTGTCTTGAAATCCAATGGTGAATTATAGGGAAGTTTTAAATAGTGCAAATAATAGAGAGTAATTACTTTGTATCTAGAATAGTAGTTCTCAAAGAGAGCTCCCCCAACCAGCAGCATTGGCATCACTTGGGACTTAGACCTGCACAGGCCCCAACCTAGATCTCCTGACTCAGAAACTCTGGCACTGGGGCCAAGCAGTCTGTGTTTTGACCAGCTCTCCAGGGGATTCTGGCATGCCACATGGTAAATTTGAGAGCACTGAATTAGAGCACTAGGACTCAAGGACCAGCATGCTCAGCATCACCTGAGAATTTGTTATAACTACAAATTCTTGGCCCCACCCCAAGCCTAGTAAGTCAGAATCTTTGGGAGTGGGGCCAAGGAAACTGTGGTTTAACAAGATCTCCAAGTGATTCTTATTATGTCAAAGTTTGAGAAGCATCAATTGAACCGCTGGTGCTCAGTCTTGATTGCATAATTGAATCACCTGGGGAGACCTTTGGACCATTCCAAGCCTAGGTCACACACAAGACCAGTTGGATCAGAATCTGTGGAAGTAAAACCCAGTACATCAGTATTTTTTTTTTTTTTTTTGAGACAGAGTCTCACTCTATTGCCTGGGCTAGAGTGCCGTGGCGTCATCCTAGCTCACAGCAACCTCAAACTCCTGGGCTCAAGTGATCCTTCTGCCTCAGCCTCCCGAGTAGCTGGGACTATAGGAGTGCACCACCATGCCCGGCTAATTTTTTCTATGTATATTTACTTGTCCAGATAATTTATTTCTATTTTTAGTAGAGATAGGGGGGTCTCACTCTTGCTTAGGCTGGTCTCAAACTCCTGAACTCAAGCAATCCACCCGCCTCGGCCTCCCAGAGTGCTAGGATTACAGGCGTGAGCCACCGCATCCGGCCCTACATCAGTATTTTTAAATGTTCTTTAAGTCATCTCAGAGTGTTACTAAGTTTGACAATCACTGCTCCAGAATTAAAGAGACTAAGGTGTTTGAGAGTATGTAAAGACCTTAGGCAAATCACAAGAGAGTTAAGAATTACCACCTCGACAAAAGGAAAACATGCCTCAGATATTCTAACTTTGTGCTTTGATTCCGCCTTTAGTATTCTTGAGTTATTCTGAGTAAGCATAGTAGTATGAATGGGTCTTACTGCTAATCTATTATGCTAAAATTTGCCTTTTAATTAAGTGGGTCTAAAGTTTTTGATTTTAAATATCTAGCCCAACTAGATCTTTCCAAACATTTTGTTAATACTCCCTACTTTGCCTCCTGATACTTAGTTGTGCTGCTGACTGTACTTCACACTAAAAGTGCCTGTTATTTCTCCATGAATCACTTCAGGTGGCTCTTTCCCCTGAAATGACCCCCTTACCTCCTCTTCCTCTAGGGGGAGCCTACTCACCCCTTAAGGCAGCGGCTCTCAACTTTGCACAATGGACTCATGTGGGAGGGCTTGAAAAAAAATATTGGTGCCTGAATCCCACCTCCAGAAATTCTAGCATTCTGTGATGAAGCCAGGGCATGGAGGGTTTTAAAAGCCTCTGAGGGTGATTTTAAGGGGCAGCAAATATGAGAACCACTGCTTTAAAAGCAAGCTCAAATTCTGCCTCCTTCAAGAAATTTAATTCCTTTCAGCCTTCATGTATTGCCACCATCTCTTAATCCCTGTAGTAAAGAGTTGGTGGAATCCAATTTAGCAACCAGTATGCATACTTTTTTTTAGTTTGCTAATTGATTCAGTGTGTTCATCTGTAATCACATTTTAAGTTCCTTGAGAGCTGAGTCCTTGTCACATTTTTCTATCCCAGGTAGTGACTAGCACATTGTCTACTAATAAGATTTGCTGTTGCCTTGAGTATTAAGTATGAGTTGATGCCTGGAATCATAACACCATAAAAGTGGAAGAGATCTATGAAATCACCCAGGACACTACATGTGTTACCAGTAATAGTAATAGCAACTGTTTATTGAACACTTACTTTGTGAAGATTCCCACTGGCTTTTAATAATCACATCAGTCCTGGGAAGTAGAAGGTGAGGGTCCTTCTTGCTTAGCAGATGAGAAAACTATGCCCTAGAGAGGTTAAGCAAGTTTCTCCAGGTCATAATATGTGACATCTAAAGGGGCTATCATTCTTGAATTAAAATCAATCTACTATGGTTGTACTGCATAGTTTATATTTGTCTTACATGCTTTATTTGGAGGAGGCCCAAGGGGTCTATTTCCCATACTTGGATTCCTGGATCTGTATAGGTATCTTAAAAATGCTTAAAAATTAAAATCTATTACGTATCCTACACATCACCTAAAGTATTATGTCAACTAATCTGTATTATTAAGGGAAAAAGGCCTGCGTGAATTAGAATTGAAAATAAGGTAGCACCTTATTTTTATTGAAGTTATAGAACATATAGCATCCACTGACAAATGTAAAGAGTGATATAATGCTTCTCAATTAAATACAAATGAAAGTTTATAATTTAACTGCTTTTTATATAAGAATTAAAATGTTCTCTATTATGTCAGAACTTTTCATTAGGAAGCACTTTTAAAAATAGCGAGACTAATATGCAATATGATTTCCATATAGATTAAATTGAACTTGTAAACGATTTTATAAATTATATTATGGGAACCAAGAATATATTCAAATTAGATATTTGTCAGAATAAATCATGTATGTTTGAACAAGTATTCATTGAGAAATAAATGTATTCCTTTTATTTCGATTATCTAAGATTCCTCATCTATCTCTTCAGAAAAAAAAAAACTTCTGTTTATTTTATTTCCAGTTAAACATTCTTAAGATCATGTAAATATGGCAACTTTCAATCCTCTTATTTCTGTTTATCTCACCACCATTCTAATCTAGACATGATCAATGTCTTATCTTTTCTGCATTTCATAAGCATCAGGAACCAGAATAATTGAGTGAGCTTGAGACAACAATAGCAAGAGAGATGTTTTCAGAAAAGTCAGCAATCATTCATTTAATAAATATTCATTGGCCACCAACTATAAGCAAATTACTGGCTAGGCAATGTGGGGTATAAAAAAATGTATTAAATATGGCTCATGCCATCTAAGAACTTACACCTATTGAACAAGTTGCATGCATAAAAATTATAATATAGAATAGAAAAAAATATGTACAGTTGAAGTACAATTTAAATTTATAAAAAGATTATTTTTCTGCTAGATAAATCAAGGAAGGCTTCATGGAGAAGGAAATATTTGAACACACTCTTTAAGTTCCAATAGGATCAGGCTGATATTGAGGAAGAATGAATTGCATTTCACACTAAGAGATCCTCAGAGTATAGATGAAGAACAGTAGAAAAACTAACCAGTGGAAATAGACTCAATTCATAATACTTGCCTGTCTGGAGTACTTTATATATTGACAATAAGTTGCTGTTTACTTGGAACAATCCCACTTTATGCTTATTTTCCCTATGTAATTATTTATTTTGCCTCCTTTTGTTCTCAAACGTGGCCTTGTTTGAATGATAGATTTACTGATCACTCTATTCCTAAATGAACCACCCTGTGTCCTGTCCCTGTAAAGGGGTGGATTCACGTTCCATGTAACTCATGGCTGATGGGAATCAGGACTTGGCATCAAAAGATAAGTCAACCAATCATATTTCTATTCTTTGTTAGAGATGGAAAACCCAAGAATCTCACAATAGGTACAGCTTCGATTTCATGACAGAATTATAGTCTCGAAAGCTATGTCCAAGTTAAAATTATGAGGGAGCAGAAACTGAATAAGCTGTAGCAGCCAGGTAGTTGCAAAACCAAACGAGGCGGATACCTATGGGGTAAGTGAGGCACAATAATGGAAGAGAACTACAGTGAAATTGCCCAATCTCTTACTGGTAAGATTTCTACTGCTACCTTGAATTCAGAACTGCTTTCATTTCGGTCTCTGTGATGCCTGGAGTTATGATAGCTGCTGTTATTAAATTCCCCTGAAATTCCCTTATTGTTTCACCCCAAACCTTACAATAATCCCTTCTATCTTTCCATCCATCTAAGCTATCTCAAGTAAGCTTTGGGCTCCCTTTTCCTGGTCAATGAGAAGGATAAGAGGCTGAAGGCAGGGGGCTCAATTATCAGGATATTGCAATATTTCAGGCAAGAGGCGATGATAGTTCACGTTGCTATCTGAGGAATGAGAACAGAAAGGAAAGGAGATAATGGGAGTGGAACGTATGGGGATTGGTGACTGCTTTTATGTGAGGGGTCAGAAGAAATAGGAGAGCATTGATAACTGAGGATATTTTGATTTTGATTTTTATCACCAAATAGGACAGTGGTACCATGAAGGAAAAAATGGTTTCAAACAAAAATAATAATTATAAAGGAAACTGCTCTAAATAGTTCCCAGAGAGGAAGTTTAATAGAGGAAATTAGTTACGTACATAACGGAAGACCTGAAAAGCCAAACAAGAAATGATAAAAACAACCTAGGGATTAGAAATAGCAGAAAGGTTTTCCCACTTCTGTGGCTGGGGCTTTAAGCACTAGGTGATATTATCAGATTTCAGAATTTGAGGTCATCTAGAGGGAGCTAGAATCAGGCAGGGGCTGTCTGGCAGGAGCCACTACCACAGAACTTGATTGTGCCCAACAGTAAGTAAGCTGGATCACCAGAGGAGATTCAGCCACTACCAGAAAACACCTTCCAGAGCAGGGAGGAGAGAAAGTCTCCCCTTTCCCCACCATTTAGTCCCCTGCTGGTGCCACACATTAGCTGAATCCATCCGGAAGTCAGTTGGCAAATAAGTCCTGGGACATGCAGTTTTGTAGAAGTGTGTGAGCCAGATCCTAAGGGAAATCGGTAATGACTGATGCAGCATCTCAGTTGTGTGAGGCAAGAGTGAAAAGCAGGAATGATAGAGTTTTTCTCTGGATCCCTCCACACACAAAGATGCAAAAGCTGGCCCTGTAGGCAGCTGTCCTGTGAATAAGATTTTTGGGCCAAACAGAGATGACTTCAAATGTTATGTCGCTGTCATGTAGTCACAACAAAAATATCAGACAGGAATTAATATGGACTTCATCTGTCACAGGCACCAACTATTCATATTAAGCCAATGATCTTCACTGTAAATGTCTGGGAAACTGCCAGCAGCATTAGGACTAGTTGTGTAGATTAGTGTAATGGATTCCCCCACTAACATTCAGAAAGTGTAGAGTGCCTGTGTAAGAATGGTTGTGTCTATTCACTACATTTCTGGACTTACAATACACTTAACTTTCCTATATTGCCAGCATGTACAAAACCAGAGTGAATTTTTTAGTTGTTCCTGGAACTAGCATTCATTGTGTACCTCCTGCAGGTGCAAGGTACACATGAGACCATAACCATGAATAAGACAGTCTTTGTACTTCAAAGAGCTCTTAGGGGAGACATGCAAGTAAGCAAGCAATTATCACACACAGATTATTATCACAGATTAGGATAATATCATCGTGGTGATAACCACTGAGTGATAGCTAAACACATGGAAGAGGTAAACTATTTCCCTTAAGATCTGGTTCACACGTCCTTCTACAAACTACAATTCCCAGACTCATTTGCCAATTGACTTCTGGATGAATTCAGCCAATGTGTGGCACTAGCAGGGAACTAAATGGTGGGGAAAAGGGAGAATTTCTCTCCTCCCTGCTCTGGAAGATATTTTCTGGCAGTGCCTGAATCTTCTCTGGTGTTTCCCAAGTTATGGGGCAGTCTGTGACGGTTTTCAAGGATATCTAAGAGTTAGGTAAGATGTGGTGTGTATTTCCGGGAGGGAAAATTTCAAGGCAAGGTGGTAGTTGTACAGTGACTCAGAAAGTCTGGATTATTTGGATGGCTGCAAATATGTCAGCATTACTTTAGCAAAAGTTGTAGAGGAGATAGAAAAGACCAATGTAAGCAGAAGCCAGATAATGAGGATCTGGAATAGTGGTTGGCTGGTAAATGTTTACCATGAAGCTCTCAGGGGACAGAGAGGGTCTGATTTGAAACATTTGTCAAATTTTGCAGCACAAATAAATACTCTAGCATGGCCAGTTTAATGCTACCAATGTGATGTGATTGAATGCCTTCATTCCTCCATTCACCTGTTAACTTAACAAATTTTTTTTTGAGTTTCTATGTGCCAAACACGATTCTAGTTATTGGACTTACAGCATGGAAAAAAACCATCTTTATCCTTACTAAGGTGAAGCGGACATTCTTATTGTGCCCATTTTACAGGTGAGAAATTGAGACATATGAAGATTAAGTAACATGGTTAAGGTCACAGTATTAGTACATGAAGGAATCAAAAGAGGAAATCAGCCCTCTGATTTTAAATCCAGGGACTAATTTCTACTATATCATGCTATCTATATCTACACAGTTGAGGTGGATTTTATCAGAGCTTCCCTATTTTTATCACAATGTGGTTAGATAAGTAAAATAAATTTATGTGACCTTTCAAATAAATTTGGGTCATTTTTCTTGGAAGCTTATCTGGTGTGAACTTTAAAATACTGCAATTAATAATGACTACAATACTCTGGAACTCTGTAGCAACTTCTTTCGAAGAACTCCAAGGAGCCTCTAAAGCTATTAAACTAAGTTCTCCAAGTGAATTAGTTACCAACTGAGAATAAGATAGTGTTAAATTGCATTAATTGTAGTAACCCTATCAGGCCCATAGACTCAGGTTTTTCTTTTTCGAAGGGAAATACTAACTTCTGTCAATTTTTTCTAGAGAATAATAAACTATTTGAATTGAATATGTAGTCAAAGTAATTACTTCAATTCAATCATAAAGGATTTTTTAAAACCATTTTTGCTCTAAGAATTTAAACATATGCATAGATTCTGACAATTTAAAAATGCATATTGCTTCTTTGCCCTATGTCCCATAAAATAAAAGAAAATTATAATGATATTGTATGTTATAAAAAGGCACTGACTATAATGGGGAGGACTTAAATGGCCGTGAATTTACAAAGCAACTTATTTGCCAGAGACCCCCAACAAGAACAGCCAAAAGATTAAACAATTCCCTTCAAACACAGTTATTCCTCAGACACTTTTGACTTCTTATGCCTTCTAGCCATGTGCAATCTTGTGGAAAGCTCTTCCTTCTATTCATTATTGTCCATTTCCACTGTTGCTATCTTGTTCTAAGAATTTATCGTCTCATGTTTGACTATTAGATTAGTAGCCTCCCATTTCCAATTTCTCACTGCAGCGCCATTTTATTAATTTTCTAAAGAAATATATCAAGTTCATTATATCAGTTACCAGCTCAAAAAATATCACTAGCTTTCCAGTCCTCACAGGCTCAAGTTCACCTGCATATTCTGATTTTCACATTCTGGGTTCAAGCAAACTTTCCAACTTTCCCACTTCCACCTCCTTAGGAGAACCCTCAGGTATCATCCTTATGCTTCATGCCAGCCAGAAGTCCCCCTGCTTCTTCCCTGACATGGCCTGTGATGTTCTTCTTTTCTTTTAATTTCCCAAGCTCAGCTCAAAGCCTCATTTCTCTGTGAACTCTTCTCTGATTTCTCCCACCTCTGACCTCCTGTAGAACTTATTTTTCATGTATTACTTCTGAGACTTAATTAGATCTACAGAATTTTTCTGTACTTTGGTTTCTTATTATACCAAAATTTTCAAGTCTATTTATCTTGTTTGTACAATCACCCTGTAAGGTTCTTTAGGTCTGAAAGTACAAGAGAAGGGTAGAGCACACCGTTTAAATTCACACATGCTGTGTAAAGTCAGGCAAGGTTTTTAACCCTTGTGAGCCCTGACTGCCTCATCTATAAAAGAGGATAATGCTACTCACATTAAGAGTCTAATCACAAACTTGTTGGAATTAAGTAAATGTGTGTGTGTGAACGAGGCTCAATAGGGTTTAGCGCAGAGTAGATACTAAGTAAATAGTAGTCATTATTCTCTTTCTTTTCAAAGCTCCACAAATCTATATTTATATCACCTTCTCTTTATAGCTTTTGTAAAAATGTACCCTACATCAATTCCTGCCACCTGGTCTCAACATTTCTCAACACCCCTCGTGGAAATGGAAAGTCTTTCAGGAGAGAATATCTACACTCATTTGCTCCTCAGAGGTGCAAGCTATCCTGCTTATTCAAGGCATATCTTCACTCATAATCACACCCAAGTCCACCATGCCCTTATGCTTTCAAATGGGCAGCAGCAAATGGCCCTGAGCTGTAGTAATGGCCTATCTCTAAATTTTCACATGCATGAGAAATATTTCCTTTGTTTTAGTGGGGTCCATCTTATATATATGCCAAAATAATCACCATTGTATTAGGCAACATCTAAAAAAATTATTTGATCATCTTCATTTTCTAGCTAAAACAAATTCTCTCCATTTTATTAACCATAAAGATGAAGGATTTTATTGTTAGCTGAATATTGAATTTATTCTACTTTTTAAAATTTATGATGTTCATAATGTTAAAACTTGAAGGGTGAACTGTTTGTGTCATCTACAGTGGGTGGCTAGACAGTCATTGGAAAATGGGTCCTTGAGTTTAAAAGATAGCCCTCGAACCCCAAACCTGGTGATGCTATGTCCTTGGCCTGAAATAGTCACTATGAGTCAATCTTCGGACTTGAAGCCTATCATATTTTGGCCTCCTTTCTGAAAATTCACATGTACCTGGAAGGTGAATGGATGCTGAAACAAACTTTGTATTCGCTTGGCAATCTAGGATAATATCAGTAACAACCATACTCCCTGTATTTGTTTCCTAGAACTGTTGTGACAAATTACCACAAACTGGGTGGCTTAACAGGAATTTATTCTCTGTCAATTCTGGATGCTAGGAGTCTAAAATCAAGGTCAGTGGTCTCTATGCCAGCTCTAGGGAAGAATTCCTCATTGTGTCTTCTAGCTTCTGGTAGTCCCGGGAGTTCCTTGACTTGGGGCAGCCTAGTTCCAATATCTGCCCCTGTCTTCACACAACCCTCTTCTTTGCATGTCTTTCTGTGTCCTCTCCTTTTTGGGCCCACCCTAAATTCAGGATGATTTCATCTTGAAATCTTTAACCAATTATATCTAAAAAGATCCTATTTCCGAATATAGTCACATTCCAGGTTTCAGGTGGATGTGAATTTTGAGGAAAAACTATGCAGCCCATTATAATCCCCTTGAAAATTCTGGGAAATATAATAATAAAGGCTTCAGATAAATTAGTGTGGGAATTATTCACAGTTACAGATTACTAAAAAGTTTCACTGTGAGCTTCTATTCAACTTCAGAATATTACGGGGGTACAAATGTTTAGGTTACGTATATTGCCTTTGCCGCGCCTGAATCAGAGCTTCAAGTATGCCAATCCCCCCGACGGTGTGCACTGTACCCATTAGGTGTTAATATACCCATCCCCTTCTCTCCCCTTCCATCTGCCCGACACCCAATCAATGTTACTTCCATATATGCACATATATGTTGAACAATTAGTACCAATTTGCTGGTGAGTTCATGTGATGCTTGTTTTTCCATTCTTGGGATACTTCACTTAGTAGAATGGGCTCCAGCTCTATCCAGGATAATACAAGAGGTGCTAGATCACCACGGCTTTTTGTGGCTGAGTAGAACTCCATGGTATACATATACCACATTTAATTAATCCTCTCATGGATTGATGGGCATTTGGGTTGTTTCCAGATCTTTGCAATTGTGAATTGTGCTGCTATAAACATTCTAGTGCAGATGTCTTTATTATAGAATGTCTTTTAAACAAAAGGCCCTGAAAACATTTGCTTGATTAAAACCACAAATCTGACAGTTTGGTTTTGTATTCATTATTATTTTTAGACTTAGGCTATTTTATGTAAAATAGATTTTATAACTGAAGCAGCATACCTCTTAATTTTCCCACATTTATTTTATTATTTTTGTCTCCACACTACTTAATAAACAAGTGAGGAAAAATCATTTAGATCAAAGTTTATCTTAGTGACACCATCCAGACAGCTACAGGAAATAACCATGGAAATAAAATCCTCTCAGAAAAAGAGCCCCTGACATAAATTATTACAAAGTTGATTCCAGATGTATATTTGTTGGGAGGTGACAAGGAGGAGTGGACATGTTTACATAGATTTGGCAGATTGATATCTAGCTACCTTTAAACTAAGATCTTTCAGAATTGAGCTGATTATCTATAGAGAACTTACTCAGGACTCATGTGCTTTCATAGAAATTCTAACCACCTTCACCCACCTGCTATCTAAAGCTGAAGTTTGTTGGAAGACTTAAACAATCGGAATCTTCAGAATGTTTCTGAGTCTGGCACACCCACGACTTCATTAAAGTGCTTCACTTTACTTCATTAGACAGGGAATAAAATGATCGCTAGAAAATCATTGAGAGTACCACATACATGGGTATTTTATTTAATACCATTTATTGGTGGCATTACAAGCTATCATGTAAAATGGAAAAATTAGTCACAAAGTTTGACAATAATGATCTTTGACATGATCATTATCCTCTTTTTTATTCATTCTCACAGAAATAGCCTGTTATTAGCTTAGAAAATGATTTCTGATATACAGAAGTAAAAGGTGCTAATATTCCTTATTTTGAATCTTTACACTCAGCTTTTCCTCCATCTTCCCCTTCTTTGTAGTTCACCTTTGATGTCACCAACCAGTGGGCAATTCCCAGTGGTTAGGAAACATTTCATTGAATAATTTGTATCGACATTTCTTCACATTTCAGGACAACAGGAGCAGTGCTAAATCCTAGCCCATTGTTCAACTCTCAATCCTTACTATCCTAATAACACATCCATCCCAAGAAAGAATTCATCAAGACCAGAGAGGAAATACATATAATTTTTTTATAGTACAGTATTTAAAGTGAAACAGCTTTTGGCCTGTGTGGTCTCAGTGGGCACGAGGGGAAACTCAGGATGCTAGCTCATCTCACACCAAGTTTAATAAAGGGTGTCCTATAAAAAGCTAATTTCTTGCTGGTAAATTGCTTTTTAAGTAATGCTTGCTGTTGCAAGAGACTCTTTCATAGCACTGATTCTGGGAGCCATGTTTGAAAGGCTAGATATGCTCTGCAAGATAAGGTAGGATCCAGGTGGAATTCTTCTCCTTACGGGATGACAATGTATATAACTAATATTGTCCTTTGAGACTAGTTTGCATGCAGTTGCCGGTATGGCACTGTTCAGCAGCCTGCTGCAGATAAGAATGAGTGATGATGCCCTAGATTTTAATGGAACTTTTAGAGTGCATGCAGCAGTGGGGTGCAGTCTTCAGCAAAGAAAAATGAGCTGACTTGCAGGCATGAGAGGTCATCAAGAAAGATAAAGAAATAGGACATCCACTCTAGGCTAGGCAAGGCTTTTTAGAGGATATTATGGAAATGAGCAAGAACCAATTTAATTTTTATAATGTCACTCCATTTAACTTTAAAATACAAGGTCAAGGTACTGTGTTTTTCATAATGATTAAAGATTTGGAACACTCTTTCTGTTGAACCCTGCTGCATTTGTTTGGCAGAAAAGGAATGTGACAAGGAATAAAATTGGCTTCAGAAAACGACAAAAACATGTTCTGTCAACTGCCCAACACAAGTTAAAAAGGAAAAGAAAAGAAAAAAAGAAAACTCTGATGGACACATTCATTTTTCTCCCGACAGAAGGATTTATTTTCCTAAAGTCCTATTATTTAAAGTTAGTTTGATCCCAGGATGGTAACATATCTTTTTAAATAAAATGTATGTATAAAATCACTGAAAATCACATATCCATGGATGAAATAACACATTCCTTCTTCTGGCTGAAAGTTTGCTTTAACCCATCATTTGGTAAACTATTCATCCTGAAATTTATTGAAAGAGAAACTGTTATTATAAAACTATTTTAGTTTGCATCTTATTGGGTTTGTCATGATTTCATGCTGCTACTTCACAACATGTAATATCTCTGATATATATGGCTCATCTATTTAAGGAATAAAACCAAAAATACTTTAAGCTCATGTATTTCTAGGTAGTATTTCTGGATATAAAGAAGGGATAACTGTGGTATAATGCAAAGGATTTTGAATTTGAAGTCAGAGCATATGATCTGCCACAAACTAGGTGTGTGAACTTTAAATAAGTTACTTAATTTTCTGAATTTTAGTTTATTTAGCTTTTTTGTCTGTAAAATTACATCCTATATATATCTCAGTTTTATTGCCAAAATTATATGAAATAATGAGAAAGAAATTTATAAACTGAAAAATACTATAGAAATTTAAATCATTGTCATTATTTTCTTACCCTAGAATTTTGGCCTTACTTTTCTTAGAGAATGTCTGAATCTAGAATATTTAACTCCCAAGCTGCATATGGCTTTAGGAGAAGTATGTTCATATCTTTAGGCAGAATACTAATTATACATATATAGCAAAACACAAGGTTTTCCAAATACTCTATATGTTTTTAAAGATTCAGTGTGGGTAGAAGGAATTTTATCAACTATATTAAAAAGGAAAGTCTGAAGAAATAAAGATAGTGAGAAAGTACTATTGATCTAAGTACAGGAACATAAAACTTCAAATTCCAGGCAATTATGAGGTCAACTGATTTAATATATTTTTCCTCACAAAAGGCCTTATTTAATTCAATTTTTTTTTCAGTAAACAAGATAGGCAATCCCAAGTTCTGTGTTTCTTCAAGTCTAAGATTCACCTTTATTCATTTAACAATTATTTATCACCTACATCGTAAGAAAAGCCCTGGGATAAGTCGTAAAAAGAAACCAAGAAAAATAAAACATGATCCTTTAGTTGTGTCCAGAGTAGGCAAGGTAAAATTTTGCTTTGAAGAACTCATATTTTCCAGGACTAGCCATTATAACATTAAAATACTTTGCCCAAATCCTTGCTCTATGGGCATATTTGCCTGGGGTGCTAAAATTGTTTAAAAACTTTGTTATATGACTAAGTAAATTGCTGAATGCTAAACAGTAGCTTTAGAGATGGCAGAGACATTAGGTATCATATAGTTCAATCGCTTCACCTAATAGACAAAGACACTGAGCTCCATTTTTTAAAATTCAAGTATCTGATTGAGAATACATAGTAGCAGAGCTAAATCAACAACCTCTTGGGGTTAGAGTTTTTGTTTATGCATGACTTTGTTTTGGAATTAAAAACAGTGCCTGTTTGCTAAGTTAAACTGAAAATCTGTTTTGCTCTGAGGGAGAAAAACAGCTACAAAAATAGACTTAACTTCCAAACTATGGGTCATAACAAACTAAAGAAATAATTTCTGTAGCAATAAAGTGTAACACTTTCCATAGACCCAGAAAGGCTTGATGAAGAAGAGTCAGATATGTTTTAGTGGCTTACCATATACATGGAGAAAGTTAAATGGATAAATCAGTAACAAAGGATGAAATTATAATGCTAGTAATAATATTACTAATATTAAAGCTCTCACTTATTAATTGTCTGTTATGGTCATAGTGACTAGGTATTTTATATCTGCTTTTTCATCCCTTCTTAACATTAAATCACATATAGAACAGATCAATTCTTTAGTGACAGGTTAATGAAAAGTAGGGGGATGCATGGGCAAACTAAATTTAGATATATCATGTCCACCACGTGGACAGTTACTATCTACAGCAGCAGTCCTCAACCTTTTTGGCAGCAGGCACTGTTTTCATGGAAGACAAATTTTTCCATGGACCAGGGGCTGGAGGAGGGTTTCAGGATGATTCAAGTACATTACATTTATTGTATACTTTATTTCTATTATTATTACATTGCAATATCTAATAAAATAATTTTAGAACTCACCAAAGGTCAGGGACCTCTGATCTAGAGCACTAGGTCTTATGTCCTCATGAAAAACAAACAGACCTATCATCCTTATTCTGAAAAATCCTAAGACGCCAGACATACCTGTGCTGCTTATACACTGGAATGTGAGATAAAAAGATAAGCTTTCTTCGTGGATTTAACAAACTGTAACATTTCTTCAGTTTTCAGATTGAAAACCTTAACTAAGGTGAGCATTTTAACTGCTAGATATAAAGATGATATGTTACTTTCTATAACCTTGGTGAGGGAAAATCAACATTTGTCCCAGCCCTAGAATGTAGATGACCATGAAAATCTCCATTCTCTTGAGAAGAGATTCAAGCATTTCAATGCCCTTTTAATAGTTTACTCAATATTCACCAACAAAAGTAGATGGGATTGTTTCTGCAGACCCTTCTAAAGATAATTTATTCTTATGAGCTGAGACATACCTTTAGTGCATAAATTGTTCCCTTTGCACTCTTTGTGATAAACATCACCGTGGAGAACAAACACGAAATAATGACATTGAATTAAGAGACACCAGAGAGGCAACAGCAACCGGCATTTGTTAAAGAAAGAGAACGATGCATACAGATGTGCCTTGCATTCTGCTCTGAAGATTAACAGTCCGGGTCAGGCTTTGACCATCATGGTGGGCAGGAGATTTTTCAAATGAAAATCCGCGTGTGCCAAATTGCTTGCCACATTTTATCACAAGGTTCAGTTTCCAGGGAATGTGATCAAAAAATCATGATCTCAATTCCTAACTAACCCTCAGAATTTCTCAGAACAGTAAGTGCATGACAATCTTCACTTTTGTGCAGTGTGGAAATTGATCACGCATAATGTTTTTCCAGCCAGTGTTTTAGATTCATATAATATCAGTGAAATCATGTCAGGCTGTTATAGCCATAAATTTATACTTCATGAATAAGTACTCAATAAATAGTGGATTAAATCAACAGAATTGATTTTTACCTCAAATAATTTCAAAAATTTCTTCAAAGACAAGGTTATTGAAGTTGTCACCGTTCTTTCTGAACCTTTGTTGTGCCAGGAGGAACAGATGGTAAAATCAAAAGTGATTAGAGAATCAGTGGGGTGGGGGTGAGAATGGGGTGCCTGCCCAGTGAGACCTGCTAGCATCTTCCCTGAACAGTATGTTAATCCATGACAATTTTAGAAATCTGTGCCCCTAAGTTGCTTGACATTCAAGACACACCTGATGCTTCCTACATTTTGAAATGTTTTTGATTGTTATTTTTCAGCAATATCTTTAGGTCTGTTCACTCCAAAACTCAAGGATCAAATTTTAAAATGCAAATAAAAGCACTCTTTTTTTCCCCTTTCAACTCCTTTTTGTTTTATTGAGGTATAATTTACATACAACAAAATTCACCCTTAGTAAGCGTACAGTTTGATGGTTTTGACAAACATATGCAGTCCTGTAACCACCACCATGATGAAGATATAGAGTATTTCATCACCTCAAAAAGTACCCTTGTACCCCCATGGCAATTAATCCCCTCCCCCACCCCAGCCCCTGGCAACCACTGATATGTAACAGCACTTTTAATCTGAAAAGCATCATATGTATGGCAGTATCAATGGTAATAATGACAAGATTTATTCATTGGTTGACTACATTTTTGAGCACTTGTATGTACCAGTTTGTATATAACCCAATATACTATCTGCCCTTTGCCCAGGGAAAATTTGATGGCAGAAACAGACAAATGGGCAGTCTCCATAACAGCCCTATCTAATAGAAGATTCTACAATGTTAAAAATGCACTATAATGTGACTACTGAGCACTTGAAAGGTGCTTAGTTGGAATGAGTAACTGAGGTTTTAATTTATTTAATTTTAATTAATTTAAAGTTATGTAGCCATGTGTAGCTAAAGGCTATCCTATTGGAAAGCACAGATTCTATACAATGTGATAATATGACACGTTATAAAGCAAGAATTTAGCCAAGGGCTAAAGTTTTAACATTACCAAGGTTAGTGATGTTATTGTATATAAAAGTAACCTTATAATAGAAAAATAAATCCTTTAAATAGTCAGACCTGAGAAAGTTTTCAAGGGAACAAACATTGACTTTTATTCAAAAGATGCAAAAACTTGCATTAAATGGTAATTTCATGAAGATTTCCTTTGGCTTTCTCATGATTATTTTACACGTAAATGTCTAATTTTAGGTGGGACCTGATAAATTACTGTTTTTGATTTGATCATTTTAACAGAATGATCAAATAGCATTTCATGTAGTTCAACTTATTATTTGTTCTGATAAAGACATAGATTAAATATAACTCATCTAAGTTGTCAGAACAATTTTTGTTCTTATGTTATAGAAGGCATCTAAGGTGTTTAAAATATTCATTTTATAACAGGTCCAGAGTACTGTGCAACTCTGACTCTCATAGTTTACCAGTCATATATCCAAAAGACACTGCTATATCTGTTTCTAATTGTGCATGGATTTTTCCAAGATACGTAATTGGAAACTACACTCTGGTTATCAGTTTAAAGAGATTCTAACACTATGGTCATTATGGAGTCACAGCACGTGGAGAAGTTTCCAACTCATAAAGTACATATTTATTCCAAGTTGTGACTTTCTTCTCAGAAACAAATACTCCATTTCTGGATTTTGACTATCCATTAGTCATATGATTGTGGTAAGAATTCGCAACTAATAGGAACGTATCCTGGGGATGCACCAGTTGAAAAGGAACTTGGTTCTTAGTGAAATTTTAGAGTTTCCACTTCAGGCAGTGTTACCAATGAAGCCACCATGGTAATTTTATCCCATGTGATCCTTAAGACATTTCAGAACCACTTTCCATCCATTAAGAACTCACTCTACCAACTGTCCCATTCACTATCACAGTATAATATGGAGCACGCTCTGGAGTTCAAGAAGTAACTTCTTAACTGATTGACTCTCTTGTCTTTGCAAAGTCCTTTCCTTCCTAGCAGAAGGGATTGTTTTTTTTTTTTTTAATTGGGGGAAAACTACAAAGCATTTACAGTACAATGTTTACAGTCACAATTTGTAGTGAGCTGATTTCCCAAAATATATTACCACTCAAGTTGACTTATCTTGTTACATTCAAAAATCTACTCTG
>CAUYRT010096639.1:0-37678 GCA_963574885.1 Lepilemur ruficaudatus
GGACTACAGGCATGAGCCACCATGCCCGGTCAATTTTTTTCTATGTATTTTTAGTTGGCCAATTAATTTCTTTCTATTATTAGTAGAGACGGGGTCTCACTCTTGCCCATGGTTTCGAACTCCTGACCTTGAGCGATCCTCCCACCTCGGCCTCCCAGAGTGCTAGCTAGGATTACAGGCGTGAGCCACTGTGCCCGGCCACAATGGAATATTATACAGCCATAAAAAGAATGAAATTCTGCCATTTATAACAATATGGATGGAACTGGAGAACGTTACGTTAAGTGAAACAAGCCAAGCACAGAAAGACAAATCTCACATTTTCTTACTCGTGTGGGAGCTAGATATTAAAACAATTGATCTCATGGAGACAGAGAGTAGCATGGAGGTTACCAGAGGCTGGGAAGGGTAGCAGGGAGCGGGGGATAAAGTGGGGTGGTTAATAGGTACAAAAACATACTTAGATAGAATAAACAATATTTGATAGCACAACAAAGTGACTGTAATTAACAGTAAGTTAGGGTATACTTTAAAACAACCAAGAGTGGAGTTGGATTGTTCCTAACACAAAGAAATGATAAATACCTGAGGTGCTGAATACCCCAGTTACCCCGATTTGATTGATACACATCATATGCCTGTATCAAAACATCACATGTACCCAAAAAATACATACAACTATTATGTACCCATAATAATTAACAATGAAAATATAAATACATAAATAAATTAGAGGTGAGAATCTTAACATTCTCTGGTGGTGGTTTTTTCCTAGTAGTCTGAAATTGAGCATTGAGTTTTGCTTCTGATAGACAAGGGTAATCTGAATAAATGGAAAGACGTTATTCAAGGTGAAATATCATTATTTTTATTCCTGCAACATCTTTTGTTCTTTACTCTTGGCAGCGGTAAAGCTTCTTCAAGCAGCTGACAGCTTTAAAGACCAGACCTTCTTTCTCAGCCAGGTTTCCCAGGATGCCCTGAGAAGAACCATCTTCCCTCTGGGGGGATTAACGAAAGACTTTGTAAAGAAAATCGCTGCCGAGAACAGACTCCATCACGTGCTTCAGAAGAAGGAGGTACGAGTGCGTAGCTTGCCTGGATGGTGCGTGTTTGCGCTCCCGGCTTCAGGGTGCAGGGAGGGCTGGGACCTCTGTGCTCAAACACCATCTCCCTGCCCAGGACCTAACCTCAGGGGGACTTGGGGAAGTAGATTGGAGGAGTGATTCTCAGACGTAGGGCAGAAGGCTCCACCGACCCTCGGGAAGCGGCCTCTTTTCCTCTGCTTGGACCTCGGCGGCAGGCCGCTTTCCCTGCAGCTGCGGGGTCTGGCTGGGTACTGTGAGGCAGCCTGGCAGGGGAGCACAGGGCAGCGTGGCCCAGCCCAGAGCCCCTGGGGGCAGGTGCTCTTGCGCCGTCTGCCTGCCCATCCGGCCCAGCACAGACTTGTCCAGTGTCATCTGTGCCAGGCACTGTGCTGCCGGATCCCGAGGAGACAGTGACAAGCACACAGTTCCATCCCTGCCTTCACCGGGTTCACAGTGGAGGGGAGACGGACAGGAAACATCGCTGTAAACCCAGAGAGTGTCTGCGGAGGGGGTGGGAACCTGTGAGAGCCGCGCCAGTGGGGTCCGATGGGGATTTGGGGATAGAGAAGCCAGGAAAGGCCTCTGGAGAAATCACATGTAACCTGAGACCTAAAAGGTGAGTACAGTTCAGTGTCGTGTAGGAAGCTGAGGGGAACAGTCCAGATAGAAGGTGTGCAAAAGCCCCGAGGCGAGCTAAATCCTGGAAGCCGGCCTGTGGTGCTCACTGGTAGTCCAGCTACCGGGTAGCCTGAGGTGGGAGGGTCACTTGAGCCCAGGAGTTTTAGTCTAGCCTGGGCAACATAGTGAGGCCCTGTCTCAAGAAAAAAAAGAAAAAGCCCAGAACAGTGGCTGAGCCTGGCGGTAAGGGCAGGGTGCCAGGGGAGCTAGCAAGCTTGGCAGACCTCTGATGTGCTCAGTCGAGTCAGGCCATTTCGGGGCTGCTGTGGCTTTAACTCTGGCTACTCCTTCAGGTCTGTCTTCCTGGGCGTGAGCAGTGCTGTATTTTTCATCGCGCCATTGTCCCCAGAGAGCACGCCCGCCCACCGTGCTCTGTGCCCTCTCCTTTGTTCTTCAGTCTCCCAGTGTTGGTCTGTGGTGGCAGCTGAGAGTGCCACAGAGATGGATGGACAGGGCAGGTCTAGAGAGGCACAAACCAGAGAGTCAGTGATGAAGCCACTTGACAGTGCACGGCGGAGGTTTTACTCCAGCCCAGCCTTATGCTGGGGAAGACAAGTTCTGGTCCTGTCTCTCTCCTGCTACTCACAGTGGCCTGAAGGCCTTGACCAGGTTTAGTTTCCTCTTCTGGGGCAGCTAATGTGATGTATCTGCCACGCGAAGGTCAGACCCTGCTATGGTGAGACACAAGACTCTGGTGTGCGCTGTGACTGGCTGGCGTCTGAGGGTGCAGGAGGAGGACAGCCAGGCCCCTGCCCTGGGGCACGGTGCAGGCTGAGGCCGGGAGGCCCTGTGCGCTCCTTGGGGTGGCTGGGTGCAGCATGGCCCCTTCCCCTCCCGGCCAGGCCTGTTCTGGCGCAGGATGTCACGTGCCTTCACTCATCTCCTGGCGGGACTTCCTCTCGTTTCAGAGCATGGGCATCTGTTTTGTTGGTAAAAGAAGGTTTGAACATTTCCTTCTTCAGGTGAGTGTCCTTTGGGGCAGGGGGACGGGGCCTGTGCTCTGGGCTGGGTCCCCAGTAGTAATGCCATGCTTGTTTTCCAGTATTTGCAGCCTCGCCCTGGTAACTTTATTTCTATAGAAGACAATAAGGTCCTGGGAACACATAAAGGTAAGATGCAGCCTCTGGCCACTTTTCATCTTAAACTCCTTGAGTCACGGGGTGAGTTTCAGCCCTGGGAAATTGAGGCAGATGCCTGTGGTCCCTCCCACCTCAGCAGTGAATCGCAGAAGGCTCCGCAGGCTGGGCGGGGCAGGTGCGTGTGGCACGGGGTTGCACAGTGGCTTTGACTAGGGCTTTGTGCGGTTCAAGATACGGTCTCCTTAAAAGCACGCCATCTGACCTGGAAGAACTGCTCTCTGTGACTTTTGCGTAAGTCCCTGTAAATAGGGTGATTTTCTCACTATGTGAAGAAAATGTTAAAACTACAGAAAACCCTACTCTGATGAAAAGAGTTTGGTGGCTTCACCGTGTGGCCTGGATGATTGAGGCGATGGTGGGGGCTGCTCGCTCACTCCCCGCCCAGTGTTGGGACAGTGTGGCCGTTGTTGGATGTGGTGGTGAGGATGCCTCCCGGGCATGTGATCAGGCCAGTCCGGACCCCGAGCAGGCCCGAGCTGCGGGCCAGGCCGGGAGCACAGGGCTGTTGCTCAGACGGGGAACGTCTCACAGGGGGTTGCTCTTGGAGATCCTCCACCTCCTGCAGTGGGGGCAGGGCTCCCCAAGGGGACGGGGAGCTGAGCGGGGCCAGGCGTGCCTGAGCCTGGAGGAGGTGATGACATTGCTCGGGACAGAACTGCCGGCATTGTTCCCAGCCCATCTCCAGCGGGAGGCAGTTAGATGACTCAGGGCTTTTGCCTGCAGTTCGGTTGTCTGCCTTCACTGAAGCAGGCGCCGCACGGGGGGGCGTGGCAGAGCCAGTTAGGTTACCTCTGCCTGTGCAGAGGGAGAGTGGCGGGGAGCCTACCGCCTGGTCTTGCGATGCTTGTGCAGGGTGGGGGCTGTGCAGAGTGTGGCCATGGAGAGCGTGGGGCAGCCCCAGTGCAGTTAGCTCATTAGATGGGCAGGGCTGGAGAGTCACAGCTTCTGAGTGGCCTGGCCTGGGCCGCCCTTGGTGGTCACAGAGCCACCCCCCATCACGGCGGTGTGATGTTCAGGTGGAGCTCGCTCCCGAGCCTCAGAGAGAAACTGTCTTTCCACAGGTTGGTTCCTGTATACCTTGGGCCAGAAAGCTAAGATAGGCGGCTTGAGAGAGCCCTGGTACGTGGTGGAGAAGGATGGCACCAAGGGCGACGTGTTTGTGGTGAGTCTGGCCAGCTTTTGAGACAGCCGCTGGTCTGCATGTGGCAGAGCCAGCGGTTTATGGCGCCAGGGCTTTGGAGGCCTCAAACAGCGTTGCGCGACGGTGCGTGCTCCTGGGAGTGGTGCAAGGTAGCAGAAGGGTTTTGTTTAGGGTATTTATTAGGCTCTACTGTATGCTGGCCACTCTGCTTTTCCATCTGTTAATCTATACTATAAATAGATACTGCTCTCATTTTACAAAAGAGGACAGTGAGAGACTCAGAGACAAAGGAACTTGTGGAAGGTCCTGTGGAGAGGAGGTCACCTAGGACAGTGCCTGCCTGTGTGGGATCCAGTGTCATGGTCAGATAGATACCAGTGACTGAGCCAGGATCAGACCAGGCCGTCTGCCACAGCAGGGCCCTTAGCCACAGTGACCCTGGCATCTAGAAGAGCCTGCCTCACCCCCAGGGCACATTGCGATGTGCTTGTCACAGCTTGGGGGATGCTCAGGGGGAACAGGTGCAGCTGGCATCTAGCAGGTAAGGCCGGGGCTGTTGCTGAACAGCCCGTGGTGATCAGGATGGCCTTGCCCTAGAAGGTCACTGGCCCCAGATTGCTGTCAGCAGGCTGAGCTGCCATCTCATGCTCTGTCACAAACACTGGGGCACATTCTGTCAGATGCAGCAGAGAGGCCAGCAGGCCTCGCCTGTCAATCCTGAGACATCCCCTCCCAAGAAGGGCTAAGGTGTAAAAGCCTGGTCAAGGGTGAATTAAAGTGATTTAGCGTAAAATTTCAGTGATGTTTACTGTGAGAAAACTTGTGCCAGACAGGCCTCGGTGCCCCCGAAGGCCCTGGACTAGATGCATCTGGTCCTGCTCCAGAGGGGGAGGCTTGGCCTGACCCCATGGCCGTGGTGGGAGCAGGGGCCGCAGGGAATAGAAAACTGGGTCCTCCGGGGTAGCAGCCACCCCACAGGTGGTCATAGATGGGGGGCCAGAGTGAGATTTGAACTTTGAGGAGTGTTTGCAGGCTCAGACCTCACCTCTGCTTCTCAACAACTGTGACAAGTTACTTTCCCTCCTGGGCCTTGGTTTCCTCGTCTTCAAAATCGGGTAAAAAGTCTCGGGAGGTGATTAAATGGCTTTCCCTGGGTGAAACGTAGAACGGCGCTGTGCAAGTTGTCGGTGCCTGCTTGCTGAAGGGACTGCGGTCAGTAACGGCCTGCACTGAGACGGGCCTAGGGAGAGGGGACCCTCCTCTGAGGGCTCCAGGCGTCACAGGGCTTTGATTCCACCCATAGGCCCCCTGGACAGACCACCCGGCCCTATACAGGGACCTGCTTCGGACCAGCCGTGTGCACTGGATCGCAGAGGAGCCGCCCGCTGCACTGGTCCGGGACAAGATGATGGAGTGCCACTTCCGATTCCGCCACCAGATGGCACTGGGTGACTGGGCAGGAGGGAATGGGGGGGCAGATTGGGGCCTGGGCGATGAGTCCTTGGTCAGGGAAGTATCCTCTACTGGTGAGAGCACATAAGATACTCAGAACTCCCTTGTTCTGTGCCTGCCGCCAGGAGAGGACCAGGAGCAGCTGGAGGCTCCAGGTGTGCTGCCCCTGCAGTGTCCTACCTCGTCCTTGGCACCCCTGGCTGTTGTCCTGTCCTTCCCCTCTGAGGGATGTCCTTGTCCCCCACGGGTGGGCTCTCCTCCTTCCCTGGGGTGACCAGACGAGCCAAGCCTATGTCCCCTCCAAAGGACCCTCTCTTCCACCCAGTGCCCTGTGTGCTGACCCTCAATCAGGATGGCACCGTGTGGGTGACAGCTGTGAAGGCTGTGCGGGCCCTCGCCCTGGGACAGGTGAGTGGGGCTGCGGGGATGAGCCTCGCTCTGCACTGTGCTCCAGAGCTGGGCAGGGGACGCCCGGCTGGAGGGCAGGACAGGCCTCAGCCTGGGCTTTGCTATCTGCTGGAACGAGAGCCCTGAGCCCAGTCCTCGCTAGTGAGATGGGCGTTGGCACTTTTTGTCTGCCCCAAGGTGGAACCCGTGGCATGGGGCGGCTCTTGGTGGCATTGTGCTGTGCCCTGGGAGGACGGCATTGCACTGCAGCCCCACCAGGCATCTGGTTTGCAGATGGTGGAGGCTGAGGCCAAAAGGGGATATGGGTGCTCAGGTCACACAGCCAGTGAGGGCAGAGCATGGCTAGCCCTGCAGCTGGGGGTCCTTCTCTCCCAGCGACAAGGACAGGAAGAGGCTTAAGGATTGTGCTCCTGGAGGCAGAGGAACGGGAGCCCTGCTGAGCAGAGAGTGCAGGACTCTGAAGATGTGGGCACCCGGCCCCCGCGGCAGGACAGTGTGTGTGGGGGAAGCTGAAGCTTCCTCGGGCTCCCACCCCCCTTGCCTGCAGGCACAGCTGCCAGGTTGGAGAGGCCTGGGACTGTCCCACTCAGGGAAACAGACCTTGACCCTGAACTCCCCTCCTGAATGCAGCTGCTGGGAGCACCCCTCAGGAGCCCAGGCTGGTGGAGCACGGCCCTGCATGCTCCTGCCCCCGTCTCAGCCGGCAGCGGCACCCCTGACGCCAGGGCCTCTCTCCTCTCCAGTTCGCCGTGTTCTACAAAGAGGGCGAGTGCCTGGGCAGTGGGAAGATCCTGCGGTTGGGGCCATCTGCCTACACGCTCCAGAAGGGCCAGAGCAAAGCCAGCGCGGCCACTGAGGGCCCAGGTGATGACCCAGGCCTGTGACCTTCGCTCTGAAAGAGCTGAGCTGCTGAGAGGAGTTCCGGGAGAACAGAGCTGAGGGCTGGGTGGCCAGCGGACAGTCCGGTCACCGAGGGCCTTGCTGCTGCTGAACCAGGAGAGGCCAGGCCGGGCAAGGTTCCACAGAGCCTCCAGAGCCTGGAAAGCCTGTCTCCTCCGAGTCGGAGCTCCGGCCAGCCAGAAGTATTTGCTGGCAGGTGGTGTCTCGAGGCCCTATTTATAGACGTCCTCTTGCACTGTCCCTGGGAGCATTTCCCACCTTCAAGCACACCACGGGGGTGACCTGCAGAGGGGGCTGCAGGGATAGGACAGTGTTGAATAAAAAATCTTTTGGGGACATGGAGTCTGACTGCTGCCTTCCGGGAGGCCCAGGAGAGCCGGGCCAAGGTGGAGACTCCACCCCACTGAGCCTCCCATGGAAAGGCAGGTGGACCACGTGGGGAGAGCTGTGAGCCTCCTTGTGCTGTACCAGTGTCCCCGCTGCTCTGCCTGAGGGCTGGGACCTCTGGGGCATGGACCCATGTCCTTGACTTCCTCCTTCTCTCTGGGCACTTTGTGGGGACTAGAAGGTTCTAGGCTAGAGGCAGCACATTTAGCCCACACCAAGCACCAGCTGGTCAGTGAGTCGGACGTGCCCCTGCCCCTATGTTGAATGGATGAGGGGAGGGTCCCCTCCCTGCCCCACTGGGGTCCTTACTTTCAGCTCAGAAGTCACCAGGACTGACAGGGCTGCTGGTGGCAGCAGGGCCAGACCCCAGGTCAGGGCACCCCAGGGTTCCACAGCTGCCTCCCCTTCCCCTGCCAGTTACGCACCTGCCTTGGAGTGAGGGGAGCGCTGGGGCTGCAGGCACACGGGGACAAGGACATCTGTGTACACGCACCCTGGGGCCTTGGCCTGACCACAAGGGAGCGAGGAGGACCATAGTGCCCACACCTCGGCCTGGGCTGCAGGGCCTGGTCTTCCTTCCCGATGAGGGTTTTGAGCAGAGGAGTGATGGCACCTGGGGTATGGTTTTAGAGACAGTCCCTCTGGCCCCTGAAGCACAGACGGAAAGGGGCAGGAGGGGACCCAGGTAGACAGCCACAGAGATTAGGGCAAGGGTGGCAGCTAGGGATCTGGTTGGATCTAGGAAGGACAAAGGTGGAGGGACTGATGACTGGGCTGGTCCTCAGCACAGGGCTGAGGTGGCCAGGACAGCCAGGCATCGTCCAGGGGTCATGTCCTTGGCTCCCACTGGCACATGGGGTGGAGGGCGGCCACTGAGCCCAGCATTTGCCCTGCCTGCTGCCTGGGGTGGAAGGAGGAAGTAGGGTGGGGGACGGGGGAGTGGAGAGGAGGCCGGGGGCCCCCAGACACTCGGGGGCTTTGGCTCTGGTGTGAGGAGGCTGCTGGGAGACCCAAGCCAGCAGGGAGGAACGTGGCGCAGGTGAGGGGCTACAGTGGGGTGCGAGGCTGTGGCGTGGGGCGTGGCGCGACTGGAAGCCCCTGCGTGGAACTGGCACGCGGTCGCCCGGTCTGCAGTGGAGCCGGGGAGGACTCTAACCTCTGCCCCAGGATGGAATTATTGCATCCCACTGTCCCCTGCCTTCAGCCCCTGAAAGCCACACACGAGGCAAGAGCTCGAGACCAGGCAGAGCAGCTAGAAAGCAGTGGCCTCCCTGCCTGCAGAGTGAACACCAGGACGTTCGCGGATGCCAGGAGCAGGAACTGCCCTGTCCTCCCTCTGGGCAAGAAGGGAGCACCTTGTTCTCAGACTGTCACCCTTGCTCTACCTCTGTGGCTACCAGTCTACCTGGTCCCCTCCTGTCCCCTTCCATCTGTGCTTCAGGGGCCAGAGGGACTGTCTCTAAAACCACACCTCAGGTACCATGTCACCTCTGCTCAAAACCCTCGTCGGGAAGGAAGACCTCTCCCCCCACTCCAGGCCCTGCTGCCCAGGCCAAGGTGTGGCCGCCGTGGTCCTCCTCAGTCCCTTGTGGTCAGGCTGAGCCGAGGCCCCAGGGCTCGTGTACACAGACGTGCTTGTCTTGTGTGCCTGCAGACCATGGTTAGCATCTCCTCCCCGTCCTGGGCGTCGGCCCCAGCCTGCCCTCTCCCATCTCCCCGGCCTCGGCCCTCCCCCGTCCCTGCACACTCTTCCTTCTAGTCAAGGCTGCACCCGGCAGGGAGCGTCCCAGGAGCACAGCAGCCCTCACCGGTGAGACCAGGAAGAGCCAGGAAGGGCCTGTGCTGCCCAGGCCTGGAGGCAGGCCCAGCTCCACCTTGCAGAAAAGTGTTGGCCAGTGGGACCAGACAGGCCCTGGGGGACCCTTGGCCCAGCTGGGCATGGTGGCTGGGCTGAAGGGCCACCTTTGTTCCACCAGCTCGAAGCTCAGCACAGAGACCCCCATGGCTGGCAGGACCTGGTGCCTGGGAACTGAGGTCGGGAGAGCCCCCTTGGTGCCCACTCTGTCCTGCCCTAAGCTGACCCTCCCAAGTGGCAGACACATGAGCAGGAGGGGTGAGGGCGGCTAGACTGAAGTTGGTGTGGATCCCAGGCAGGCCAAGGGTGAGGCTGCCCTGTGTGGCCCCTGCTGGCTCTGCCTTGCCGCCAACCTCAGGGCCTGCGTGTCAGCCAGTGGAGGAGGAGGTGGGGCACACACCTGCCTGCCAACTAGCAAGGCTCCCCTCTCTGCAGTGGGCACAGCTGCTGGTCATGTCCCCTCGAAGCCACCAGCTAACTTGGGAGGGCTCTTGGGGCAATGCCGCAGAGATTAGCAGAAGCTGTTGGCCAGGGTTTGCCACTGGGCCAAGTCCATGAGCTGGACTTTCTGGCCTCCCCCTGCCCAAGCACCTGGGGGCCAACAGACTCCACAGGCTGTACCCCTCAGATGACCTTCAGAAGACCTAGGCAGGCCAGAGGGACAGGGCTGGGAAGTAGCCCTCTTCCCTCCATGGGCACCCCCAGTGACCAGGCCCCAGCCGCCTTCCACAACTATCAATTGAGACAGAAGGGTGGCCAGGCACCATGGCTCAGGCCTGTAATCCCAGTACTCAGGGAGGCCAAGGCGGGAGGATTGCATGAGGCCAGGAGTTCAAGACCACCCTGAGCAGGAGAGAGACCTCGTTTCTACTAAAGTAGGAAAAAAACCCAGCCAGGCATGGGGGCACATGCCTGTAGTCCCAGCTACTCTGGAGGCTGAGGCAGGAGGATCCCTTCAGCCCAGGAGTTTAAGGTTGCAGTGAGCCATGACGACACCACTGCACTACACTCTAGCCTAGGCGACAAAGTGAGACCCTGTCTCAAAAATAAAAAAGGGTGGGGGAGAGAAATGAAAATAGCGTAGTCTGGGCCCAGAGCTGGATGCTTGTCTACACCGTCTCCCTGCTCATGACATCAATGAAAAGCGTCACCCTCACTGCTGTTCTCTCCTCCCCACGCTGTTTCCGGAGTGACCCCGGTGCGACGCGGATCCTAGGACGGCGCCCTTCCCTCACCGCGAACTGGGGGGTGGCTCTTCCCCAGGCCTGAGCCGGTCTCGGACACCCTCAGCCTGCCGTCTGCCCACAGCCCCCCGCTCCAACGCTGCCTGTGCCCCACAAGCCTTCCCACGCCTAGTCACCTCCTCCCTCCCTGGCTGGGGGTCTTCACAAACCTGCGTCCGGGGCGGAGTCTGGAGCGAGGCTAAAGCCGTGATTGCTGAGGGCCACGCCTGGCTGGGGCAGTTCGGATGTTCTGTGGCTTGGACGATGCTCACGCCGTCGTCTGTGCTCGGACGTGATCACGGAGGGGGCTTGCTCTGTCCTGCCCCTTGAGCCCCGCTCCTGGTCAGCGGCAGGGTGGCCGGCAGCCCTCGGTGGACACCAGGCCCGGCTGCATTCGCTTCCTCAAATGCCTCTAGTTTTTCCTTGTTAATCCTGGCCTTTGGGTTGAGACAGGTGTGTTCTCTGTCACGTTCACTACTGAGCACAGGAAAGGAGACGTTAGCAGGTACGGTGAGCAGGAAGCGACGCTGGGAAAATGCCTTTGGCTTTGGGGGTGTTCGTGGGCTGCTTTTCTCGTTCCTCTCTCAGACTGGACCCCGGGGGTGGCCATAATCTCTGGCACTGTGCAGCCACCAGGGCAAGGGCTCCAAAGGGGACAGGGGAAAAGGGGCGCTGTGGGCTGAGGACTGCTGGGGGTCCCCACTACTTTTCCCCGGGTGGGGGCACACTTGGGCAGAGTGTGGGACAGGGCGGGTGGCTGCAACTCTGGGAGAAACCTACCTTCCTGACAGAGGAACAAGAAAAGGAGCCCCGGCAGTTGGAGTGAGGCAGATCCCAGAAGGGGGAGCCAGGGAGGCAGCCCTAGGGCTCCACACGTGTGGCCAAGTCCTCGCTCGGGGCGTGCGCAAAGGCTCGGGCCTGGCCGCACCCGCAGGAGGCGAGGCGGGGCTGGCGGTGGGACCTACCTGGGCTGCTCGGTGCAGAAACAAAGTCACGTTTAAGGTGAGGGCCACAGCACGGGCCCAGAGGCACCCAGCATTCCAAAGGACAAGGAGGCTTCCGTTCAAATCACTCCGCATGCAGTGAACCAGGCAAACGCCAAGAGAAAAGGCAGATTTCAGGCCCGGCGTGGCCCAGATGTTCAGATTTTCAGGATTTGAACAGGATTTTCAGCAGCCTTAGTTCTAACCTCGCCCCACGAGGTCAAGGGAAATCCTCTTGGAGCGAACAGAAAACCCTAAGTCCCCAGCAGAAAGACAGAAAGTATAAGAAGGAACCAAATGGAAATTTCAAAACTTAAAATTACAACATGTGAAATAAAAAATTCACTGAATGAGCTCAGTAGCAAAATGGAGATGGCGGGGAAATGAGCGAGATGGATCAGCAGAAACGATCAAGTCTGAAGAACGAGAGAGAAAAAGGAAGGGAAAAGATGAAGAGCCTCAGGGACCCGTGACAACAGGGAAAGGTCTCAGGTGCTCCCGGGAGCTGCAGGAGAAAGGCTGGTGCAGGAAAGAAAGTGGGAGAACTAACAGCTGCACATTTCTCTGATTTGACGAGACATTCATGTACACGTTCAAGAGTCTCAGGAGCCCCAAACAGGGCCGTCCGGCTGTGGCGGGCCTGCAGGGCAGTGGACAGAACGTTCCGGCACGAAACTCCACCAGCCCGTCATCTGCATCCCGTAAACGTCCGGTCCACGGCCGCCTTAGCCAGGGCCGGGGGCCGGGGGAGAGAGAAAAACCCGCACAGCAGAAACACAAATTCAAAAAATCTTAATTTATTGTAGACTCTCCTCATTTGTGTTGTAATTCCAGTGTTCTGAACATCAATAAATACACATTTGTTAAAAAACCTCCAGTGTCTAATCTCTTTCATAAAGTCTTAAGTAATAAAAATAGGTTTACATTTTTCCTGTCTTAATAAAACTGAACGATTGTTTTTTGGTAACAGTTCTGATCAAACTGAAAACTACAGCTCAAGGGCCGAAATCCTGTGCAGAACAGCAAGTGGCCACGTGACCGTGGGGCGTTCACAGACTGACAGACAGCAAGACCCTTTCTGTACCCGGGAAGCGTCGCGTCCGCGGCGGGCGCTTGCCGAGACCGTCGCGCTGCAGCGTCAGGAGGCCCCTCACCTGTCGAGGCACGTCTGTGTAAATAATTCACGCGCGGCTGAGGACTCCGGGCTCTCGTTTTCTCTCCCTGGACTGTTTTCAGAGCTGCTCTCCCTCTTTCGCGGAGTCATTTGCTAACGACGCTCGCATTTTCATCCGAGTAAAATTTAAAATTTAAAGACTTACGGAAATCTTTGCATTTTACTTGATTTTCATCCTATTTCACGGTTTCCCATGTTTGGAAGCAGCTGTGCCGATCACTCACTTGTTGAAGAACAAAGGGAACACTGGAATACGACGTGTCTGAATGGTTCCGGGCCCCGTTCCACAGCCCCCCGGGCCACGCCGTGCCAACTGCCCACAGCAGGACGGTCACAGCCGGCGCCTGGCGTGAGTTTCCAGAAACAGTTCGGCAGCCATTGAAAAGTGCGGCTGTGGCTTTGTCCCTCCGCACAATCGGCCGTTTGAAGCAAAATGAAGTAATTGGTCAGACTCTGGGGGTGGGACCCCAGCCTGCCTGGGGATCCTCGGAGTCTGAGAGAGCCAGAAAATTGGCAGGAAAGAACGCGACCCTTGGAAGACCTCATGCCTCCGTCTGAATCGGGAACGTGTGAACGCTTTCAGGTCCCACGGGGAGCAAGAGCCCAGGGACAAAGAAATGCCCCACCTGCCGTCCCACGCCACCTGGGAAGGGCCCCAGACAGGGCGCCGGGCCCTGAGCACGGCCTGCCAAGAGGTGGGGAAGGTGGTCAGGGACTGACTGGGCGTAACAGTACAGCCGTGTGGCGACTGCATTCCACACCGACCCCAGCAGGGCTTCTCCAGCCTGCCTGGGCCCAGGCTGCCCTGTCGCAGGCCCGCCTGCTGGGGCGGACGGCAGCGGAGGGCAAACGCACGCAGCAGCAAAGGCGCCGGGGAGTCGGGTCAGCAGGCAATGCCCACGGGTCCTCACTCACTGGCCAAAGGCAGCTGCAGGAACTTTCAACAGCTTGACTCTCACCTCACTGCGGACGCGTTTTCCACCTTTGTTCCGCCCGGACACCCGCTGTGTCAACACATGCCAGATTCAAGTACAACTGTGCGATCTTCCTTACATAAAACATAGTGAGGGATCATTCCGCGGGTCTCTCAGCATCCACAAAGTCACTACTTGTTGCAAAATACACAGGTTTTCACCTTCTCAGAGTCCCATACAAATACATAGAAGTGTCTACACCTTTCAACATAGCAAAGTAAGCTGTTTTAAGACAAGGGTGCCTTTGGGAAGGGCTGTCCAGGCTGTTGGCCGCGTGCCTGGACTGCAGGGAGATGCCTACGCGGGCGGCCAGACCTCAGTCTTTGGTCTGTGCCCGGCATCCACGCACCGTGGCAAGCCGCTGGGCCGGGCCTGCAGCACGGTTTTGGCTCTGTCTGCAGTCTTGGGACCAAGCTGCGCCGGCCCAGCAGTCCACGCCTCCCTCTCGCTGGCGGGCTTTGGCACTCGTCACGGGCCTGACTAGTCCTGAGCCCTGGGAGAGCTGTGTCTGGACTGTCGGTTGTGGGTGGCCACTGTGGGGACCCCCTACACCCAGGGCCTGCTCCACTCCACGGGCAGTGGTCCCTCGGGCTCCAGGGTCTCAGGGCTCGACGACGCAGCAGCCGATGTGGAGGTGACGGGCTGGCCTCACGGTTTCCTGATGGTTCAAATTGAAGTTTCGTTACTGCCTCTGCACGTGGGAAGAAGCCGTCAGGCGGGTGGAAGGTCAGTGAGGATGGCAGCGGGCGGGGTCCCAGGCCACGCAGGGGCAGAATCCCCCCACTCAGGGAGAGAGGACACCCGGGGCTCCAGGGGAAGCAAGCTTAGGCTGGGCACAGCTGGCCTGGAAGGCAGGGGAGGGGCCAGGACGGCCCCCAGCCTCGACGCCCGGCCCGACCCATGCGCCCTCCGTGCTGCTGGCCTCATGGTAGAACATGGAAGGTCAAGGTTACAAACCAAACTCACATCTTTTTTTTTTTTTGAGACAGGGTCTCGCTCTGTTGCCTGGGCTGGAGTGCGGTGCAGTGGCGTCATCACAGCTCACTGCAGCCTCGAACTCCTGGGCTCAAGCGACCCTCCCAGAGCACTGAGATTATAGGCTTGAGCCGCTACGCCCAGCCAAACTCAACACCTTTAAACGGATTTTTTGGAAAGCCATCGTCAGAGACCTGGCTCCAGGGCTTTGATGCTCCCTTGGAAGGTTTAAGGAGTGGGGAGTGACGGCCGAGGTCTGGAGCCGGGACCCCAGCTCCCGCTGCTGCAGCTGGGCGCCTCTAGGAGCTCAGTCTCCTTGGCCGTAAAATGGTGGTGACAATCCCGGCTGAGGAGACAATGCTCACGGAACACCGAGCCCGGCACACCTTAGGTCCTGGCATTTCAGCCCTGGTGAGGACTCCAGAGGACCGGGCCACACAGCCCCCAGGCCCGGGCCCGGCAGCCTACCCCACCTCAGGAGGCTCCTCCTGACCCTCGGCCCCTGCCTGGGCCTCCTCTGTGCTCAGGGATCGGGTGACGTGGGCATCAGGCCGCTGACCCCAGTCCCTCTCTCCCCAGGGGCCTGAGGCTACTCACTCGGAGTCGGAGCCGTCAGCCTGCGCGCTCCCGGCGCACACGTTCATGGCCACCCCGTTGAGGTGCTCGCGCCCGGGCTCCCTCCGCGGGTTCTTGACGGTGATGGCACAGTCGGGGCCACCCGAGCCCAGGGAGGACGTGCGCGAGGACGCGGGGCTCTGCTCGCAGTCCGCCAGCTTCTCCCGGAGCCGGCCCGTCAGCGTCTGCTCCGTCAGCGGCGGCGGGTAGGTGACTTTGTTTTTCAAGATGCCTGTGAGGAAGGAGACACGGCGGGCTTGTGTCAGAAGGTGTCCCTGAGCGTCGGGGCCGCCTGGTTCTCAAGGCCTGGGTGGCAGGGCCCACGGCTGCCCCGTCTGCCCCGCCCCACCCTCTGGACCAGGGCCTGGCCCCTCCCTGGGTGCGCCCACACCTTTCCTCTGCTCCGGGGGCTGCTGCGCAGGCTTGGCCGCGCCCGTGCTCTCCGGGTCTGGAGCGCGGTCCCCGCAGTGGTCGCCCTGCTCCTCCCGGTGCAGCTCCACGCTGACCCTGGTCTCCACCTTCAGGTGGGGCTGGCCGCCCGGGCCCTCACTGTCACTGCCCGCCAGGCTCTCGTTGGGCCAGCCGGCCGGGATGTGGTTGGCCGTGGCGTCCCCTGAGGCACAACAGCGGCACTCAGCAGGCAGTCAGGTGCCGCCAGCTGAAAGCTGTGCCCCGGAAAGTCACCCTCCTGGGGGCTCCTGAGCGGCCCCGACCCGAAAGGTGGCCAGAAAGGGAAAGTCCTGACAGTGGGGGCCTTCGGCTGTGGTCCCCCCATTGCACCCTAACACCTGGGAGCCACACACGGCTGCCCTCTGGCAGCTTCACCCGGTCCTTTCACTGGAGGTCCACAGAGGCCCACTGAGACTTCGCTGCCTCTGCTCTGAGGGTGGCGTGGGGCCCTCCTGGGGCCAGAGCCTCCCACCCAGGCTGGACCCCCTGTATGGCCTCTTCTCTGCTGGGCATGTCCGTGAAAGGAGGGTCCCCAGCCACGGCCAAGGCCTGCCCCGTGGCCTGCTGTCCACAGCTCGGCCTGGCCGGCTGGGCCACGCTCTCACCTTTGGGGGTGCTGTGGATGGGGCCCCGGGCCGGGTCCCACTTGTCCTCAGCGTCCACCCCATCATCCTCGCTGTCTGACGAGCGTGAGGAGGCGTAGGAGCTGCTCTGCTCATCCAGGGATAGCTCGCTGTCCGAGTCCGAGTCCTGGCCTGCAAGGGGCCATTGCGGGGAGACGGGGAGGCTCAGGCCCTGGGGTGGGGGGACTACCAGGGCCCGGGGCATGCGGGGGTAGCCGGGTCCCTGCTAACGCTTGGTCGAGGGGACGTGGCACAAACAAGACCAAGCCCGGGCGCCTCTGTCCCCGGGAAGCTGTACCGTGGGGCTTCCTGGAGCTCCTGGGCACGAAGGACGCGTCCGGGTCTCCGTGGCCGCCCCGCGCCAGCCCCGAGCACACGCTGAGCTTCTGGATCCCTTCGTCCCTGGAGAGGACGGGAGGGTCGGCTCAGCACCTTCCTCAGAGGGTCAGGTGATGCAGCCACCCGCGCTACTGGAGGATGTTCTGGAAGATTCTCAGCCCCCAGCTGTGTTCCAATCAACAACAGCCGACAAAAGGGGGCCTCCTGAGTGTGCAGGGGACGTGTCCCCTAGAATGGCAGGACACAGCGGGGCCCCCACACAGGCTAGGCAGCGGTGACGAAGCCCTGGCCCGAGAACTGCCCCCCCACACGCCCCCCAAAAGGGAGGGCGCGGCGGCCTGACCTGGCGGTGCTGTCCAGCGAGGCGGTGGACTCGCCCAGCGCGGTGCGCAGCATGTCGGGGCCCTCGCTGCACGTGTTGTTGCAGTTGAGCGAGCGCTGGGGGAGGGGCAGGCTGGTCATCTCGGGGCAGAGGCCGCCGCATGACCACTGCAGACGATGGCTTTGTCCCCACAGCAAAGCCCCCGGTGCCCTGGCTGGCCCCTGCCTGGCGGCGCAGCAAACCTTCCCTGCAAACAGGAGCCCCGCGGCAGCCGGGGGCCCTGACCCCTGACCTCCCGACCTTGACAAGTGGGGCTGTGATTTGACTGAGGCCTCACCTGTCCCTTCCTGCCCGTCAACCCAGTTCTGCAGCGAGGGCAGTAGCCCCGCCATGCCCCGGACACGAAGGCCACGGGGCTGGGTCTGAGGCCCGGCTGCAAAGTCCCTCGGCTCCCACCATGAGTGGTGCCCCCCAGCCCCCAGGACTGCGGGTCTCTGTGGGCTCCTACCGTCAACAGGGTGGCCCTGGTGGTGGCTGAGTCGTCCGGGTACGGCTTCTTCCCAGAGAGCACCCCCTTCAGGTGCCTCCGAACCTCCCTGTTGAACACGCAGTGGAAGAGGAGGACGAAGAGGCCCTGGGGGGAGCGAGGCAGGCTCAGCCCAGGCGCCGGTCGCTGGTGCCGCCTGCCTGCAGGCACCCAGCCCAGCCCAGCCCAGCCCAGCCCAGACGTGCCAGGGGCTGCGAGTGCCCAGAGCCAGCCTGGCCCGCACCAGGCCTCCTCAGCAGCAGTCCTGGGGTCACCTGGGGTCGCCAGCATGTCATGAATCAGTCTGCTGAGCAGCCCTGGTGTGACCCACCAATGGCCACTCCTGCTCCCTGGGGACCAAGTGGGACTTGTGCCAGCCTGGCAGGAGGTCTGGGAGCCCAGGTCTCTGTCCTGGCAGTGGGACTGGGGACAGCTCACCACAAGCCCCTTTTCGTTTTGTGGCTCTGCTGGAACAGCCGCCACAGGGTGGCCCCATTTTTCCATCAGGGCTGCCCAAGCAGTGGCCCCACCGGGTAGCTCCCTGACGTCTACCTGCAAGCAGCTGAAGACGGCGAAGAGGTAGTGAAAGGCCAGCGCGTCGCCGTTCACGGCCAGCAGCCCCAGCAGCCAGGTGGCGCTGACCAGGAGCAGCAGGAGAAAGGCCGTCCTCAGCAGGGGGCTGCAGGGGCAGGGGGGTGAGCCCAGCCCTCCTCCGTCTGTCCACCCGTCCCTCTGTCCATCCACCCAGCCACCCACCTGTCCCTCCGTCCATCCACCTGTCCCTCCGTCCATCCACCCAGCCATCCACCTGTCCCTCTATCTGTCCACCTGTCTGTCCACCCGCTCATTGTCCTTCAGTCCCAACTTACACGACACCTTTTCTTTCGTAGTAATGGTGCTTTCTTTGGCAGGACACCCTCACAGACAGGACAAAAATTACTGTGTTGACCTGAAAAGAACAAAACAAAAAATCAGAGCTGGCTGGCGGCCGACTGTCCTGCCTGGTCTCCACCAAAAACGTCTGAGGCTCTTGGTCTGCGTCTCGGGACGTGTGGCTGGGGAGAAGGCCTTGGGCACCGGCTATGGCACGGGGCTGACCCGTAGCCAGGCTGCAGGGCCCACCACACCCACCTGCCTGTGCGGGGCCCTCCGGGGATGGACATGGGGCAGTCTCACAGTGGACACGAAATGCAACCCGGAACCCACAGATCTGAGGGCAAGGTCCAGGAGCAGCCTGGCAGCTTTGGCCACCATGGCCATGAGAGGAGCCCTTCCTGCCCCACCCTGGCCACTCAGGGGCGTCAGTAGCACCAGCCAGCCCGGAACATCCCTTCTAGCCAATGCACCCTTGGGGACCTGGGCTCCTGTGTCCCCGAGAATCTCGGCTCTGCAAAGTCCCTGGCACTCACGATTATAACTGCTCCAATGGGCCCGGCAAAGCTCCAGATCAGGGTGTCCTGCAGGGACAGCCAGCAGAAGTCGGGGTTCCCGTAGCCCTGGGGGTCTAGGCCAACCGCCAGTCCTGCCACATGAGGGCGACAGAGAAGAGTAAGAGGCACATGCCCAGATGGCCACCCACCCCCAGCGTGGGACAGCACCCTCCAGGCCCAGCCACATGACCCTCTGCCCCCTGGCATGGCCCTCCGTAGGCAGAGCAAGGGGCCCCAGAGAAACAGCCCTGGTGGAGGAAGGCTGGGGAGCCCGCCCCGAGGGCCTCACTGTCAAATGAGAGAGGCACTGGGGGGGACGGATGGGCAGGTCGGGGGCAAGTGCACCCTCCCGCCCCCTGTGGCAGCTGAGGCTGGGGGGCTGCGGAAAGGGCAGAGGGAAGCGGGGCCTGGGAGAACCGTGGTGGCCCCGTCCACCTGGGTCCCCGAGACAAGGGTGGTCAGCGCTGCCCAGACCACTGGACCAGGCAGCTGCCATCTGCCAACGCCATGGGCCTGGTCTGAGGTTCCCTGGGTATCATTTTAAGATCTTATGCCAGAGACTTAAGTGTTTTTAAAAATTGTTTTTACAGCAGGTTAGAAATGTGAGCTATCTTGGATTTAGATTCCAAAGCTGTCTCAAGAGGCAGGGCCGTCACACGTGTGCCTTGACACCAAGAGGCGGGAGTGGGGGGCCTTCCACATGGGCACCGAGACTGCTTTACACAGAGTAGCTAGAAAGACCATTTTCTGAAGTGTTTTCATCCCAACATTCCCCCATGACAAGCACCTAGTCTGGGCAGAGATATGGCCCCCTGTATGTTGGGGGAGGAGGGAAGGAGGAGGAGGAAGAGGAGGAGGGAAAGAAGGGGAAGAAGGGGAAGAGGGGGAAGAAGAGGAAGAGGAGGGGGAGGAGGGGAAGGAGGGGAGGGCAGGGGGAGGAGGGGGAGGAGGAGAGCGGGAAGGAGGAGGAAGGGGAGGAGGGAGCGGCTGCTGCTGCTGGGGGGTCCCGCCCTGCCCCTGCCTCAGAGGCCCTGGGTGGCCGTGAAAACGGCAACTCAAGGTCCCTTGGTTACAGGGACAGCCACGTCAGAGCCCTGGGAGGCTGTCTGGCGAGGACACCTGTCAGTGACGCTACTGTGGGAACCAGCGACTAGCCCCAGGTGGCTGCTGGGCAGAGCCTGGGTGGCAACGGCCCTCCCCGGCATCTCTGGCCTGGGACTTTGTGTGCATGTCCCTGGAATCCAGAGATGACCTGGAAGGGGCTTCAGCTCTTTCTTCCACGAACAGAAGTGAGGCTCCGTCTGGACAGGGCAAACGCCCACTTCCCGATTTCCAGCGAGGAGCGTCCTCCGTTCTGTTCGCTGACTCACTCCCGAGTCCACTCGTCCACCCCCCGCCCCGCGGGCAGACGTGGGCTGCAGACAGAGCCCTAAGGCCGGGCCCAGCTCTCGAGGAGCTCATGCCTGGCGGAGGCGTTCCCCAGGAGAGCACTGAGCCGTCACCCCCGTGCGCAGACAGGTGCGCGGGGACGGGCCTCCGCCAGCACGGAGCTGGGGCGCCGAGAGCGGAGGGCAGGCGGCTCTTCCTGCCTGCACCCGGGTCAACAATGACACGCGGATCCCCGCTGAGCGGTGGCCCGTGGCAGCTCTGCGTTTCTAAGCAGGCCGCCCTGGCAGGGCGCCGCGCGCATCCTCACCTGTGACGATGGCGGAGATGCCCCAGCCGACGACGTAGTAGAACCTCATGGGCCCCGCGTCGATGTTGCGCACCTCGGTGAGCATGCGGTAGACGTGCAGGCCCTCCACCAGGGCCCAGGCGAAGGCGCTCATGTAGACGTAGTGCAGCAGGATGGCGACCACCGTGCACAGGAACTGCGCAGACACGGTTGGCTCAGGGCGGGCGCCGGGCGGAGCGGGTGGGGAGCCCGGATCCCGCCCTGAGTGAGCCTGGCTGGGGTGGGGCTGGGGCCGTTGCAGAGAAGCTGGAAATCTGGGTTTGTGTGACGGCTCCAAAACTTTGAACGTGAGCAGTCAATTTGAAGTTAAAAAATACCCTGGAGGTGGGGCCTGCTCGGGCTGAGGACCCCGGACTGTCACCTCGGCTCACGCCCACCGCCACTGCCCCCACACGGAGCCCCACGGCCCCCCACGGCCCAGTGGGTGTGGCCGGGGGCAGGAGAAGCTCCGCGCAGTGACCTCACTGTTAAGTAAGAACGAGCTCCTTGTGCCCACACTGATTTCATGGAGCCTTACGTTTTCCATCGCAGAAAAAGCAGGGATGGGAGCGTGCGTTCTACGCGACCACCCTCCACTGCGCAGGGCCGAGTGCCAGGAAGAGAAAATCAACGTCCCCGGGGCAGCAGAGGGACAGTACATGGCCCCGCAGCAGCTGAGCCGCCTGCGTGAGCCCGTCTGCCCGACACAGAGGGCTGTGTGCAAGTGGGACGAGGCATGCGGGGAGGGCTGGGGACACTGTGGGGTCACGGCGAGTCCAGCCCGAGGCCACTAGTGCAAATCAAGCACCACCCACCACGTGCTCCAGAGCTGGACTTGAAGATGTGGCCCAGAGCAGCTTCCCTGTGGCTCTCGGAGGGGGGAGGGGGCGCGGCCCGGCCTGCACACCCAAGCCTGGCCTGCTGGGACACGTGGCAGGCTCCCTCCAGGCCTTGGCCCCACCCTGACACAGCCACCCTGTCAGGCCAACCTCCCAGGGGTCCCAGTGTCCTCCCCAAGGAGAGATCCCTCAACAGACGCAGGAGGGGAGGAAGCAGCAGGTCAGTGCATCCTGAGGAGGGTGGACAGGGCAGGCTCGAGGGTAGCACGAAAGGCACCACCTGCTGCCACGTCAACCTCGACGGGCCAGGTACTCTCCAGAAATAAGCACCCCGGAGGTGCAGGAGGGAATCATGTGGCATCATGTAGTATCTACTGAATACCTTGCAAAGCAGGAACCAAAGCAGAAGAAAACGGTGTCCTGCTACACCTGGGGACACGCCCTGTGCCTCCGATTAGGGATCTGGTCGGCAAACGGGCTGCGGGGGCTGCCTGGGGCCGCCACGCCCACACCGGACACCCCGGATCCTGCTCCGAAGGTGAGGGGGTGTTTGGCTTGCTGCCTTAAGTAACGTGAAAAGTACACCCACAAAACCACCTTTAAACAAAACAGTGCCAGAACCACGACTTCGTCAATTCAGTGGGGTCGTACATGCACAGACTCCTGCACCGAACGTGACACCTTTTCCAGAAAGAGAACAAAGGCAAAGCAGGGACGCGCAATAAATCATTTCAGCCTGCCCGTGTTCTGAGAGATGAAAAGCCTCGCCCAGAGATAGGATTGTGAGTTTACGAAAAACCCATAAAAACCAGGCACCAGGCCAAGCCCCTGGAACCCCGAGCCCCGCTTCCTTCTCTTCTTCGTGGGCAGTGGTGCGTGGCTGCCTGGAGAGCTGCCAGGAGGGAGGTGAGTCACCCTCGCCCTTCACGCTGGGGTTCGGTGGCAGGGAGGGGCCGCCGCGCCCTCCGCTCAGCCCACGCTGGCAGGCTTTGAAACGAGTCAGCTTCCCGGGACAGCCCCCCAGCCTGAGCCCCAGCAGGGCCGTACTCGTAGGGGCAGGCGCCTGGCCGTGGTGTGCAGAACCTCCCGGCCTCGGGGCCCCTGGCGGGCAGCGAGGTTTGGTCCTTGCTCGTCAGACACGCACTCTGGGGACCGAGCCCTGCGGGACAGGCCTGATGTTCCACCTGTCGCTGCTGAGAAGCCCCTAAGTTCATCAAGGAACGTTCTGCCTGTGGGGCGGGGTGCCTGCCCTCGCCCTGAGGGAGTTTGGCCACCTTAGGAGGGTCCTGAGGGGTCCTAGCGACGGAAGAGGAGGACGTGCCCGCGTCTGCGCGCGGCCCTGGCCAGCTAGCCGGAAAATTCCACCTCGGTCTTCTTACTCCACTTCCCTTCCCAGGGCCCCGCTGTTCCCAGACACAATTCCCACCCCCACTCTGGAGGACCCCCCGACCCGTCTCAAGCTCTGTACCTTCCTCGGAGCCTGGTGGTGCATCCGGCCTCAGCCACTCCGAGCTCTCCTGTCATCGAGTGGCACCTTCACCCGCTCATCTCCCCTTCGGGGGACCTGACGGTGGCCCCGGCTCTGCCCTCCGGATGCCCCTGCGGTGTGATCCTGCCCCTCCCTCCTTGTGGCTGCCGCCCTGGCCTCGCTTCTGGGCCTGGACGCCACTTCCCAGGCCTGTGAGTACACCGTGGGCCGCTCTGCTGGCCTGGCGCTGTCCACCCGCTGCCAGGCTCGGCTTTCTGAAATGCACCTCTGCTCACATCTGTCCACGCACAATGCTGCCTGCAGGAGGAAGATGGCGCTCCTGCCCTCCAGTGGCCCTCAGGCTCCAGGCCTGTCCCCTGCCCCTTATTCTGGACCCCTTCCCTGAGTGGCAACTGGGTGGTCCTGTTCAGCTGTGCCCTGACCAGACATGGCGTCCCACCCACCGGTGAGGGCAAGGGAGGGCAGCGGCGGGAGGTCTTCTGGAATCGGGGCCTTGGTGATTTAGTACAGGGACAACAGAGGTTCTTTCTGTGGGGTGGGGGGGAGAAATGACAGCTGTGTCAACAGCAGGTGGCTGCAGCGTTGGAATGGCCCTCTGTCCTCAAACAGGGTGCTAATGAGAGAGTGATCAGGCATCAGAGCAACCTTTGAAATTCCTGGGGTCACCACATACGAATGTGAGGGTCGACTGGCCTTGCAGCTCCCTAGGGCTACTAGGGCCACCGTTTAGTGACAGACGCACGAAATCCACAGAGTGGTCTGCAGCAGGTGTCGTCACGGCTGTCCACGAGGGCAGGAGGGTTTTGGCTCCAGCCCCCTGTGGTCAGATGTCTGCAGCACGGAGCTCACGGGGGAACAGCACTAAGGACCCCACTCCCATCCGGGACTCACCCCCCACCCACCCACCCAGCTGTGTGGCCAGGGCAGGTGACCCGACCTGTGAGGAGCCAGGCTCCCACCTGCCAGTGCTCCAGGAGGATCAAGGAGACCAGATGTGCGTGCAGAGCCGCGGGCGTCAGTGGCTGCTGCGAGGCTGGCCCCACGAGCAACTCCCCGCCAGCGTGCCGGGCCCTTGCGTTTTGAAAGTCCCACGTGCAACGAGCTGAGGACACCCAAAGCTACAACCCCCGCCCTGGCCTGCGCGTTTCTCTCTGTCCAGTCAGCACGGACATGTGCCCCTGTTACCGCCTCCAAAGCCGGTCACCTCCTACTCCTCGAGGCCCCGTCTCCAGCCACCAGCCCATCCCTCCCTCCTGCATTATCCACCTTGCTCTCCCTCCTGGGCTCCTGCGCCTTTAGGAGACACACACCACATGGCTCACGTCCTGTAACAGCTCCCCAGCCTCAGTGTCCCCTCTGGCTGTGGCCCGTGTCCCCCTTTCTCCCGGTCACGGCCAAATGCATCTAACACACCAGCCCCGCCCCGGTCTCCACTCCCATCCCTCCTTTGTGAATTACATGTTAAACACACCCACTGGCCGTGCACAGGGGTGCACCTGATTTTACGCACGCATCATCCCTCCAATAATAACCAGCTACCTCGCTAAACTCTCCAACCGTCTCCCATGAGGTGTCTGTAGATTACTTTAGATTTTTCTGCAAGATCCCTCATGTCACCTACATAATCTAATAAACAACGACAGCTTTTTTTCTTTCTTTCCAATCTCTGACGCCAGCCAGTGCACTTGGTCACCACAGTTCCAGGCATAGCCTGGGCTGACGGTCCCCTGTTGTATGATTATAACTGGCGGGCCACAGTGCAAGATCCCACATTGCACCTTGACACTCCCGCCTTCCAAGTAACAAGTCCCAAGGGCAGAGAGGAGGACACTTGCTGGCAGGTGCTGGCCCTCACTTGATCAGCAATTCACGGGTCTGTGTCTGTCCTCCCCAGGGTGGAGGGTCAGAGGTTTAAAAGGGGGTGAAAGGGGGCCTTACTAACAATCTACCTAACAGAGGAAAATAAACTATCAACAAACAGTAAGAGAAATAAACTCACAGCACATAACTGTCCCTATGAAGACAACTGCCCCCTTTGTGTTGTTTAATGAAAACACCTGTGCCTAACTTGTCCTCTCTAGGAGGCGAGTTTTCTCAGCGGACGGCAGGGAGGGAGCTCCCCACGCCAGCTCACTGCCTCAGTCCTGCCAGAAACCAGATTCCAAGGACTCTGATAAGTGCCGCAAAGAAAAGAAAAAATGAAGATCACCCGCGACAGCTCACGGCCGCTCCTGTCATCAGTCTGCTGAACCCGGGGAAAAGCCCATTTTTACCCTTAAAAACACTCTGCGGCCGGGCACTTTCCACCTTCCTCCTCGCCGTGCCATCTTACCTTTCTCTTTCTTTCTCTCCTTTCTTGAGAAAGTAAAATAAACTTTCTTTCCTGAAACTGTTCTACTCCTGGTGTAAGAATTCTTTCTCCAACCCAAGCCGTGTGCTCCTCGTGAGGTCCCCACGCTAGCGGGGCACCAAGGGTCTAGGAAGAGGTGGCCCGATTGTCACTCTCTGTCCAGAGAAAACTTAGTAGCTTTGCATTTGTGTCTCGACACCGCCTGAGCTCCCGGGACACGCCAGGGTCCCATGCAACCCCCTAGCAGCCCGAGTGACACCCCATGAGCCAGAGTGACACCCCAGGAATCCACACGACACCCCTATATTTAATCAGATCAAGCGGAGGTTCACCTATCTCTTCCTCTCCTGTCACCTGATCAGCTCCGGTTACTATTTTCAGCGAGCTCCTTTCTCTTCAACCCCAACCCGAAACCCTGTCACAAGTCCTAGGCCTGTTCAGATGTCCATCCCCGCTCTGGGGATGCACACAGGTGTCTGCAGCAAACACAGAAGATGCTCGGGGGCGGGGAGGGGGGCAGGAGAAGTATCTTCAGGCCAAGACAGTTCCAATTACAGGTTGAAACCCTCTGGGATTTGACAAGTGGCTGCAATTTCTTAAGAAATCACTAGTGCTACCTCAGGAGGGTGAGACCCGACGGCTTGGAGCCCCCGGCCCTTCTGACTTGGCTCCCACAGGTGCCTCTGGAGGGAGAGTCCCACCCAGGAGCAAAGGGACGGCGAACACACCTGACTTGGCCCAAGAGTCCCGACTTCCCACGGGGACCCCTGGTGCACCTGCCAGGCTGAAACTGCAGGGGAGCCCCCCAGGCGCCTAGAGAGGCCAGAGAGATCTCTGCACTGAGCCAGCCTCGCTGGAAGAGCAAACCTGCATGACAACAGGTGCCCGGGTGACAGCACAACGCCCCGTGCCGGCGCACGCGGGGAGGCCCACGGCAGGGCCGAGGAGCGGGGCCTCACCTGGTTCTCCGTCTGGTTGATGCCGAGCACGAAGACCAGCTGGGACAGGAAGAGCGCCCCGCCGAGGTTCCTGTGGATGCTGTGCAGGTTGGAGCGCAGCGTGCGGGCCAGGGCCAGGAGGACGAAGGCCACCAGCAAGGCCGCCAGCGACAGGGACACGGCGGCGTAGGTGACGATCTTCACGGGCAGGACCTCCCCGTGCTGCGGGCGGGGTGGTGAGAGGCGGGAGAGAAGGTGAGGGCCGCGGCTCTGCGGGTTCTCGCGCGATACAGACAAAGCAGCACGGATTATGAGAGCGGCAGGGACCCGGATGACGCACACGTGGTTCTCAGTGCAGCACAGAACAAGGACAGAAGCCCAGCGGACAGTCTGGGGAGACGAACACGTTCCAGAGATGGGTGACGGTGGCGGCTACGCAACAGCCTGCGTGTCCTAACGCCCCTGAATTCTACGCTTACATTTTATGCTATGTGTCATTTTGCCGCCTTAAAAGAAAAAAAAAAACAACTAAACTCACACGCGGATCCCGTTGTCAGGAGAAGCTGAGCACTACCCCAAGCTCAGGGCTGGAGGGGACCTTCCAGGCAGACGCTTAGCTCACGCAAGAGGCGAGCGCGTCACTGCCGGAGCCCGCGGCACGGCCGCGCTTTTCTTTGTGAAATATCATCACGGATTTATGCTTTTGGCTAAAAGATCGCTCCCTCTTTACAAGGAAAACGGGTAAGTTTAATGACGCGACGCCAACAGCGTCCTGTTAGAAGGTGCTGGCCACATGGCAGGGATTCCGACACACCTGCCGGGGTGGCCCTCGCACAGTGCGCAACCGTGAGGACCGCACTGCCGTCACCCCGCCTCACAGGGGAGGAAAGTGACACCCAAGAGTTCAGCAACCTGCCAGGGGTCCCACAGCTGGACGGGGTGCAAGCAACTTCGTGTTCCAACTATTTGGGACTAACATGATCGCTCACACACATCACCTGGCAGGGGACCCTTCCCCGCCACCCCCCTCGCCCACTGTCCCTCCACGTGAACTGTCCTGTGATCGTCATGAGCAAATCTGCCCCTGTGTCAGCCGCTTGTGTCTCTACAGTGGCTCATGTTATAGTGAATTTTTTTTGTAATTTCCAGGTCTCTTACTATACACTTCTTAAGGGCAGTGTATGCATCTTTAAAAACAAAACAAAAAACTGTGGTCAAACATACACAACACCACTCAGCATCTTGGCTGTTTCCAAGTGGTCCTGGGCCATTTCACCTGGCTCTGGCTGCCGACACCACTGCCCCCATAGGCCATGCCCGGGCCAGCCTCCTCCGCCTTCCCGTCTGGATAACAGGAGGCAGGGACAGGGGACACCAGGGCCACAGGGCCACCACGGCCAGCTCATTCCCAGGCCTCTCTCGATGACAGAGGTTCACCATTGGCTGCCCCATCGCTAGAGAGCTCCCGGCAGAGCCTCCGTGCCTGGCGTGTGTGGCCTGAGAGAGGTGCCCGGCTGCCCCACAGCGGGTGGAGGGCAGCGTCCAACAGACCGCCCTACAGCGAGGGGCACCTTCCGGGGGGGTTCTCAGGTTTTAGTGTCCAACCTGGGCTCTTGGAAAACCCTTTTAACGGGCCTTTGTTATGGAAATCCTCCGATCAATGCTCCTGCAATGCCGGTTGGTTGGGTTTGTTCAAAAGGGTTGTTAGAAAGAAAGGGGCAGCTTGGGGGCGGGGCGGGGCTGGGAGCCTGGGCATCAGAAGCACTGGATCCGCGGGCGGGGCCCAAGGGAGGGTGCCCACCTCGCGCCTGGAGACATCCATGAGCACGGCGAAGCTGGCTGTGCAGCTGCACCGGCACGCCACGTGCGTCCGGTTCCGGGACAGCAGCTCGCAGCCCTTGGCCGACCACCCTCCGGTCCCGCCGACGCTGCAGAGGGAAGAGGGCAGGGCGTGGGTGAGATGGTTCCCTCCGCCAGAAACCTGCCCAGGGGCAGCCCTCACCCAGCCCCGGGGCTCCGGGGCCCTCCCGACCCTGCTGGGCCCACGGGAGGAGCGGTCACCGCGTGTCCCCACAGTCGGACCCCTGCGTTCCCGACCGCCTCCCTGCACCCGGCTAGGAGGACCCCGTGAGCAGCCTCCCTTCCCTCTAAGGAGCACCCCCCCGCAGCGTGACACCCCCAGCCGTGAAACTCAAACGGACGCGTGTCTCGGTCACCGGGGTCAGAGCGGCTGCTTTCACTGCGGTCTTGCGAATGCAGCTGACTCCAGACACCGCGTCTCACATTCACTTTACGCTTTCACCTTCCGATTGCACAACGTTTTATGGGCCTGCCCGGAAGCCAGGACCCAGTTATTACTGCCGTTTTGCCCACGGGAGGCCCCAGATAACAAGCTCTTCCAAGGTGTGTCTGGGCCTCAGAGAGGGCCCTGCCCTCCTTGACTCTGGGAAAATCCTGTAACCCCTCAGATCCTCAGTTTGCAGATCTGTGAAATGGGATGTTGCATTAATATGTTCGCCGCGAGCTTTAAGATCAGGGATGAAAGGTGCGGCACGATGGAGAGGGCAGGTCGTCAGGGGCAGAGCTAATTGCCAGGACTCAAAAGGAGACACTGAGCCCTGCATCCCAGAGGGCCTCCTCTGTTCTCCCCTTTGTGAGCCAAGTGCCTGTCACTCCCCCAGCCGGTTACTCATTAGCCAGAGCGTGGAAAGCACAGAAGCAGGGCACGGACGCTCCCCGCGAGCGCTCGGCGCCACCCACTACACACGGAGGAGTCGCGATTCTGGAATGTTCCTCTTGCGTGGAACCCCCGGCTGCACCACGCTCGGTCCTGGCTCCAAGCGAGGGGAGCCCGGGGGGCCCCTGGATCCCAGACGGCATCGCCCCTTCCTTGGTCTCAAACACGCGGCGAGTCTTTTACATTCGAGACCGTCTGTCCCTCCTGGTGACAAGGGCCATTCCCACCCAGCCCAGTTCTACTGTCCCTTCTACAGACAGCAAAAGTGAAAACAAACAGCGGAGACAAAGGAATCCCCATAAAGACGGGAACTCAGATAAGTCCATGCCTGGCATAAGCCCCGCAGCCGAAAAACCAGAAAAACCAAACACGTGAAGGCGGGAGCACCTTGGCTTTTGGCTGGGGAACCACATCCTGCCTCGGGCCCTGCGTGTCACGTGCAGGCAGAAATCACTCACTTCCACTTCTCTCTAACTACGCAACACCTTTTCCTCGCCCAGACGGTTGCAGGAACGCACTTGCTGTGACCCTGGCTGCTCTCCTGGCTCTGAACAAGCCCGCTGCGGGCAGGCGTGGCCCCTGGTGGGGGTAAACCCAGCCCCCGCAGCTGTGCTGTGCTGGTCTCGGGGGCAAGGCCGACGTCGGGGTCCTGCCTGGCACCCCCAACATCTGGGGGTCCCCACGGTCAGGAGAAGGGCTGCTGGGCCAGTCTCGGGGCCCCACCCCGTGTGTGTGACCAGAACAAGTCCTCCCCCGTCTGGTGGAGGCCTGAGCGCTAGCGCTGGCTGCCACACCTCGGGAGTCCTGCAGGCGGGTGGCCCATGTGCGTGCATGCACGAGTTGCATGTGTCTCCGTGTACACACAGCTGCGTGTGTGCAGGCATGTGGGGGAGGCTCTGACACCGTAAAGCAGAGAAGGAAGATGAGCCTCCCGCCCCACTAGGGGCAGGAAGGGAAGCACCGGCCACGAGACCGTCCCCATGGGACACTCTGCCCTCTGAGCCCTCGCGGCTCCGGCAGCAGGAGGAGGCTGCCCAGCCCCCGCCCGGAGTCGCACTTACGCGAGGGAATGGTTCCAGAACACGCACACCGGCTTGGTCCGCTCCTCCGTCTCCAGCAGGGCGAACTCCGCCAGGACGGGCCGCTCCAGGGGGCGCGGGAGCGGGGCGCCCTCGCTGTACACCACGGCGCTCACCACCGGTGTGTTGATGACGGGCCTGGCGGGCAGCCTGCGTGAGACGCCAGAGCACAGGGACAAACGTGACCGGGGAACCCCGCTCAAATCCCGGCGCACACACGATGGGGACACGGACAACGTCCTTCTGGGAGCGACCGAATCACGGTCCTCGAGCACAGACCCGCCGGCCCCGCCGTGTCCTCCTCCTCCTCAGAGGAAGGGGATGTGTCACCTCTGGGCCAGATGGGGACTCCGGGGATTGAATAGAAAGAGAAGGCACAGGGGGAGACGTCACAGCCACAGCACACCCTGGCAGAGCCACGATCAGCTCAAACATGCAGAGAAAGAAACCTGGGGACGTGATTACCGCTCGCGGTGGGACGTCACCCAGTGCCTAAGAACAACAGGAACGCGGAGGCTACAGAGCCCGGAAGTGTCTGGGCATCGACACCCAGGGTGAAAAGCAGAGCCTCGGGGTGCCCTGCCCTCACGGGGACATTCACTTCATCCAGCCAGCGCTGGCCAAGCGGCCCTCGGTGCTGGGACCGGCGCCAGGCACCACCCGTGGCAGCCTCAGGGTTGGGCTGGGGACAGGGTGGGTGCGGGCTGGGGGGCAGGTAGAAAGACTGAGCCGAGCACGGGCAAAGGGTGTGTGATCTCCCGGGTCCAGTGCCCATGGGGCAGACCCAGAGCCACCTACACTGCAGGGCAGCGGTCTCCGTCGTGGGCAGGGTCACAGCGCGACGCTGCTGGAGAGTGCGTGGGTGACCACGGCCCTCCCCGTGCCGGGCCCTACCTGAGGCTGCGGCGGTCAGGATCGTAGTGCTCGGGCAGGAGCCGCCCCAGGGTCCGGTAGATGACGACCAGGGCGACGGCAAACTGGCCGGGGTCGTCCGGGTGTCTCCTCCGCCTGCTGAACGCAGCGGCCTCCCTCTCGGTGCCGGGCCCTGGGGCTGCGGTCTGTGGGGCGGCCCTGCGGCCGGCCGGCCTTGGCACGGGGCCTTCTGCAACGGGAGCAGAGTCAGGACTCTGGCGGGGACACCCGTCCCACCAGGCCACTGACAACTCGAGCCAGTGCTTCTCAAAAAGCAACAGATGCCTCATGGGGACAGTACGCAGGCCCTCAAAAAGCTAAACGCAGAATTCCATACAATCCAGTGATTCCCTTTGTGGGTATATAATTAAAAATCAGAAAGCAGGGTCTGGAAGGGGCATTTTCATAGCCATGTTCACAGCAGCCTTGTTCACGACAACCCAAATGTCCACTGACGGATGGACAAACCAAACATGGTCTACCAAGCAATGGAACATCGTTCAGCCTCAGAAAGGAAGGAAATTCAGGCTGGGTGCAGTGGCACACACCTGTAATCCCAGCACTTTGGGAGGCCCAGGCAAGAGGATCCCTTGAGCTCAAGAGTTCGAGACCAGCCTGGGCAACATCAAGAGATCTTATCTCTACAAAAAATTTTTTTTAAAAGTTAGCCAGGTGTGGTGGCTCACACCTGTAGCACACCAGCTACTCGGGAGGCTGAGGCAGGAGGATCGCTTGAGCCCAAGAGTTCGAGGCTGCAGTGAGCTATGATCGAACCACTGCACTCCAGCCTGGGTGACAGAGCGAGACCCTGTCTCCTTAAAAAAAAAATAAAAGAGGGAAGGAAGGAAATTCTGACACCTGCTACAACGTGGACGGACCGTATAGACATGACGCGAAATGACATAAGCCAGTAACACAGTCATAGAAGGACAAACACTACGGGACTCCACTTACATGAGCGAGGTCCTAGGGGTGTTAAATTCGTAGAGACAAAGTCGCCCGGCGGGTGCCGGGGCGGGGGGAGGGGATCCAGTGTTGGGTGGGGCAGTGTCAGGTCTGTGGACGCGAGGCGCCATTCAGATGGCAGCCTCTCAGCGGGATGCGTTTAACGCTGAACCGCACGCTCACGGGGTGAAGGCGGAAAATTTTATCTTACGTGTATTTCACAAGTTTTAAAAAAGTGACAGAAGCCTCGTGAAATTGGCTGATGGCATCACCCCCTCCGTGGTCCACGAGAGCCCACAGGGTCGCGTCCCACGCTTTCATCTCAGGTAAAGCATGGGCGTGTTTCAATTGTAGCTGACATCAGGATATATAAGGCCACGTATAGACCTTGTAAACAAATATGCACATTTTGGGGTATAAACACTTAAAATTTTTGCCACTGACTGGAGTGGGCTCCCATGGATGCTGGTGACCCTGGTTTAAACTTGGACCTCAGTGTGTGAGTGACACGGAGGTTGCCATGTGGGGGTGGGCCCTGAGCCCCCAGCACGGCCAGCAGACAGTCCTGGGGATCTGGCCGACAGCACTGGTCAGGACACCCAGGCTGGGTGATAGCACTGGTTAGGACACCCTGGTTGGGTGACAGCATTGGTTAGGACACCCTGGTTGGGTGATAGCATTGGTTAGGACACCCTGGTTGGGTGACAGCACTGGTTAGGACACCCAGGCTGGGTGACAGTGCTGGCTATGGATACCCAAGTTGGGTGACAGCACTGATTAGGACACCCAGGCTAGGTGACAGCAATGGTTAGGACACCCAGGCTGGGTGACAGCACTGGTTTGGGACACTCGGGCAGGGGAGGAGGCTCTAGTTGCTGGGAGGGTCGGTGGCCCTCGCCAGGCCTCCCTGTCCGCCTCTTCCTGGCAAGGAGGCCGACCGCCCCCCGATGGTATCACACTAGAGGCTGCCTCTGGCCAAAGGACGGTGTCCTGAGTCATGGCGGCCACTCAGGAACGTCCCACGGCACCGAGCACGCAGCAGAGTGGGGCCGGGAAGGCGTCCGCCCCTCTATTTCCTGCCAAACCAACCTCTGGGTCTAAGGTGTTGTCCGTGGCTGGCTCATCACTTGTCCCCAGCCAGTCAGCAAACGTGTCCTGGGGGCACCCTGGGGCGAGGCGTCTTGGGGCCCCAGGTGCCTCCCTGCTGTCCCCAAGGGCCTCTCACCCAGGAGAACAGGCGGCATGCGCACGGGTCAAGCAGAGGACGTGCCCTATGGGCCGAGGCGGGCAGGGCACAGGGAGGTGAAGGGTTGGGGACCAGGCTGGGATTAGAGCCTGCAGCGGGGACGGTCACAGCAAACAAAGACTGGGGCTCGGGGCCGCGGTGAACAATGAGGTGCAAGAGCAGAGTGTCGGGGGAGGCCCGCTTGGCAGGGCTCGGAGAAGGCGCACGGGGACGCCCCTGCAGCTGAGCTCCGGCTGCAGCTGTCACCTGCGGGGCTTAGAAGGCAAGAGGACGCAGGTCTCAGGGGTGGCAGGCAGTACAGAGCCATGGGTGGGCCGAGGCTGCGCCACCCCCTTCTGGAAGGCTCATCCATGATGCCACCCTGCCATCGCTGCAGGGAGCTGCCCGGGGCCTTTGCTCGGCCTCCCTGCCCTGCGGCGAGTCGGTGCACTGAGGAACGTCAGAGCAGAGAGAAAGGTCAAGCCAGGGCTGCGTCTGCCCATCAGCCTGAAAGAAATCGCACAAGGCAGTGTCCCGTGCCAGCTGGCTCTGGCATTCCAGCAGATTAAATAAAAATGCCAATTACAGGACCCAAGGGAGCTGCAGACCAGATGGTGGCCCTTCCCTAGGACGGCAGGGAAACAGGAAGCCCAAGCTCCTCCTACGGGATGTTCTAAAGCCAGCGAGCGAGGTCCCTGTGTGTCCTTCCCTGACACTCACAGACCCCGAGAGAGGAGGAGGACCCAGCGGACGTTTCAGAAGCAGACACATCAAGGAGCCAGAGCCCCTTCCGGGCAGAGAAACAAAGGAACACAAGGACACACAGACACCCGCCTCTGTGGACAGCTGTGAGCGAAACACGTACACACACAACACTGAAAACGCAAATCAATCTGGAACTGAACCCGGTTTGTAAGACAGCGTCAGTTTCAAGCTCGGTCCCACATCAGGGCACAACCCGGGATCTCTGACGGCGTTTATTTAGGACATTTGAAATAATAAGAAACACCTGACAAAATGAATTTACTAAGAACATTTCAAATTTTCAATTGTCCCCTACGAAGTATTTGCCTTTTCACATCCCTATCATTTTGAGAAGTTTTTAGCAATTGGTGTGGGACTGTAAGAAAACACTTTTAAGAACATTCAGAATGTTTAATCCACTTTGCGAGACAACCCCAGCCCAGCACCGGGGATCCGCATGAGGACGGCATCCCGGTCTGGTTTGTTTGGGGGGCGGGGATTCCACGATTTTGATCTACCTGTAGAAGCAGCTCTTCACAAAGAAGACTCACTCACAGACAATCCCAAGTGCCCTGTCATTTGTCACACTGTGAATTACACGAGGAGCATCCCTTATTGGAAATGTGAAGGACCACAAGTGCTCCAGATGTTTTCAGAATCTTTGCATTATACTTACGCTCCAGTAGCATTTCCTTAGAGTATCACGTCAGTGCCTGAAAAGTTTAGCTTTTAAAGCATTTCAGATTTTTGGATTAGGGACATTCAACCGGTACCTGAATGCTTGTAAGAAACAACCCACCGTTACCCGCTGACCCTTGCAAACACCTGCGGCCCTGGACCTGCAGGGAGGAGCTCGCGCTCGCAGGACGGGCTCCGTGACGTGACGCGTCTCCCCACCCTCCAGGGACGCTCTCGGAGGGTCGTCCGCACCCTCCCTGCACGGTAAGGGTGTCCAAGGGCAGCAGTGGGTCTCTAAGCAGTTTTACCTCTTTTCTCCGGTGGTTTGAAGAAGTCGGCCGGGAAGGAGACCGAGGACTCCAGCTCCCTGGGGAACTCTTTGTCAATGTCCTCGAACCGGGGCACCCTGGCTCCCGTGAAGTTGAACTTGTCGAAGACATCGACAGCGAGAACTGGGGAGACAGTTCCTTTAGTCACACGCAACCCCCAGCTTCTCAGACGCCTGCCGTTCTCAAAAGAACCACGAGTGTCACTTTGACACTGACTGACCACGGTAGAACCCAATCCACCTCTGCCTTTGTGTGCCCACCTGTGTCTGTCCCGTCCACCCACAGGGACTGCTGGACCGCAGCAGACCCCCAACACCGCTCTCCTAGAGGGTCTCCCACACCTGCGGCTCAGAAGGCCAGAGCAGGTGTGTGTCACCGTGGCTCGCCTGCCCAAAGGCCCCTTTATAGACGAGGACACGGAGGCCACAGCCACTGATTCACTTTTCTAAGACAGTGGCTGAGCAGCGGCCGGTGGCCCCACCTGCCTCGGCCCAGGACGGGCCAGCTCCTGTGGCCACACAGCCCCGATGGCGCCAGGGTCCCACCTGCCCCGCTGCTGGCTGGGCCCTTACTCATGTTGGCGGTGACAATGACAAACGGCCTCAGGTAGGTCCTCCGCACGTTGCGCGCCACGTTGCCGAAGTAGGCCTCGAAGTGCCTCAGCAGCTGGGCCGCGCCACCCTCGCTGCGCTGGATCTGCTCCCACGCGGCCCTGGTGCCCGGGGCCAGGAGGGCACTGCCCGAGTGGACCACGTCCTGGTCGGACAAGCGGACAATGCTCAGCTTGGCACCCGCCGAGGCCTGGCGGACGGTGGCGGGTTGGGGTGGGCAGCCAGGTCCGCTCGGGCTTTGCTCGCCAAGACGGAGCCAGGTGGGGTCGGGGAGGAGTCCGTGGTGAGGAAGGTGGGCAGAGAGGCCCCTGGACCCCGCCAGGTAAACCAGGGGACGGACCTGCCACACAGGGGCCAAACAGGACTGCGCGTGAGGCCACCCACAGGCACGTGCTCAGTTACCAGGGAGTCACGCTCCTCGGTGCACCTCTGGGGTTATGTAAACGGGGGCAGAGGGCAGGGTGGGGGCGTGAGGCTGTGCACAGGGCCTCGGCGGCCACGACCCAGGGCAGAAACCAGGTGAGAAAACTGCTGCTTGCAAAGAGTCAAAAATGGAACAAACTCTCTGGGCCCAAACTCCAAGGCTGGGATTCAAGTCAAAATGAGGGGCCTTGCCGGGGCCCTGCGTGGGCTCCGTGTGGACAGGAAGGTCCCACGTGGGCCCTGCGTGGGCGAAGGTCCTCCAGGGACCCTGCGTGGTGGAGGAGGCCAGGAGAGCAGGGATGAGGAGGCTCTGTCACAGCTGTTGTCACACATCAAGATGATGTCAGTGCTCGCTCTGCACAGATGCCACTTAGGGCCGTCACGTAAATAAATGGGAGGGTCTTGGTGGAGGTGCGGACACCTAAACGCAGGACCCTGGGGTCGTGGGTAGGAGCAGAGACTCCAGAGCCCACTGCTGGGCTCCAGCCCTTACGAGCTGAGCCCTTGGGCCAACCCCTTCGCTCTCTGTGCCTCAGTTTCCCTACCTGTCAAGTGGTGGTTAGCAACGCTGCCTCATAGGCTGGGAGGGAGGAAGGGTGGCTGATTCAGGCAAAGCCACTTGGAACACGGTCTGGCACACGGTGAGGTCTGCAGCTGGCTGCCACTGAGGTCGCGACCCACGGTTTCTTGCCGAAACACTCCCTAACGCCCCGATCAGCCCAGCCATCCCCGGACCAGCCTAGGCTCGCCCTTGAGAAACCAAGTGCTGCCTCCGGGACCCGGACACGACGGTCCGGTGCGAGCCGAGCTCAGCCCCAACCCCCACAGGACGCCTGACCCCACGCCGCGGGCCCGAGGGCCTCCCGGAGGGGGGGCTGCCCCCCGCCCACCTCGTGGAAGTCGGCGTCCCGCGTGGCGGCCAGGTCGAAGCCCTGCTGCCGGCTCTCGTGCTGCAGGAGCCGGGCCAGCAGCTGGTAGGCCGTGCGCACGTCGTTGCCGAAGAGCGAGCTGGTCTGCTGCGTGGCGTTGCGCAGCGCCTTGGCCAGCCGCAGGGCGCCCGCGCCGTCCATCTGCGTCCCGTTGCGGCCCAGCCTCTCGTTCTGCAACGGGGAGGCAGTCGCGGCGTTGGCAACCCCCACCCCCACCCCCCCGCGGCTGCCTTCGGTCCTGCTCGCTGTTCAGAAGCTCGCTACCTTCTGGTCAGAGTCTCCCCGACAGGAAGCCACTTAGAAACCCGAAAGCCCAGAGATGCCGGCTGACAACGTGAGCACAGAAACGGGGGGTCTGCTGGACCATAGCGCTTAGGAAACGATACCGAGTGGAAGATAAGGGAGCAAAACGCCAGGGACGAAGGGCGGGACCAGAGGGCGAAGGGTTTCGAACGCGGGGTCCTGCGTCATCAGAACCAGAGACGCGGAGCTGGGTCCTCGCGGGAGAGAGAAGCCTGCGTGGGCACCCAGCTCGGAGGCCGGCACTCCCGAGTGACAGGAACAGCGCTGGCTCCACCGGTGCCTGTGCCACCTCGGCTGCCCGTGCTGCCCAGCCCAGGAGCCAGGCCCGACACAGACTTGCACACATGCACACACACCCACATGCACACACATATGCACACACACAAACACGCACATACATGCACACACACGTGCTTACGCACAGGCACACATGCACACACACCCACATGCACACACACATGCACACAGATGCACACTTTCACACATACACATGCACACTTTCACACGTACACACACATGCACACATGCATGCATCCACACAATCATGATACACTCACACACATTCACATACACACATGCACACACACCCACATGCACACACATATGCACACACACAAACACGCACATACATGCACACACACGTGCTTACGCACAGGCACACATGCACACACACCCACATGCGCACACACATGCACACACACAAACTCGCACATACATGCACACACACGTGCTTACGCACAAGCACACATGC